>JADRCD010215886.1:6287-29106 GCA_019843815.1 Montemys delectorum | reverse complement strand
TGCCTTGGCGATCTTACCACCACTGCCCCTAGCCTACCCCAGCAGCAATGGATTGAGGCTCAGCCATCTACCCCCTGTGGTGATCGTTCACAAAGCCCCTTAGCCCAGTAAATTAAAACTCTAGAAGTTTATAATTAATCAGTCAGATTTAATATCAACAAATTCTCAATTCACAAGATGCCCACACAATAATTTCAGAGTCAATTGATAATGACACAAGCTACCCACCTAGATTAGGCAAGTTATCCCAATTATTCTATCCCTATATGATATTCATAACTACCTATGGCTATTTAAAGCTACGGGGAATCTGAATTGTTCTGTTCATCCTCCATTTTCCTCCTCCTCCTCCTCCTCCTCTGTCCCTGTCTCTGAAACCCTAGTTCCACTTCCTTTTTCCCTATCCAATCACAGGCTTCTTGTTGTATTAATATTTAAAGTGATTGGACAGGGAAAATTCTGCTACATATGTATGTGTATTTGTGTGTGCATGTCTATATGTGTGTTGTATATATGTGTGTATGTGTGTGTATGTGTATATGTTATATGTATGTATATGTGTATGTATGTGTATTTGTGTGTACATATATATGTGTGTTGTTCGTATATGTGTGTTGTGAGCATGTCTGTATGTATGTGAGTGTGTATGTTTGAGTGTGTTATATGTATGAATATATGTGTGTATGTGTGTGTTTGTATGTGTGTTGGTTTATGTGTGTGTTGTGAGTGTGTGTGTATGCGTGTGTGCACCTCAGTGAAAGGATCAGGAACTTGGGGATAATGAGTCTGGAAACAAAGAATTGTAACAAGTGAAACTACTCACTGATGCCTTTATCCCAGTTTCTTTTGGCTCTTAACAGCCTTACAAGTGGCAAGCATGTCTCCAGGGAGATCTCTCAACCAAGAGCTTGAGAAACAGCACATTTGGAAGTCCTTGCCTGCAAGAATGAATCGAGCTTATTACTTGGTTGATTGGCTAGTTTCTTTGTTCTGTTGGTAAATGGCAGCAGTGAACTAGGAAAAGAAAACAAGTTTTCAGATTAGAAAATCGACTCAGTTCAAAACACATTGCCCTGGCTGTCATGGTCCTTGAGTTCTGATAAACTGGGGTGGGGGCCACTGCCCCTGGTGTCTATGTATGGGGGTACATGGAGTACAATTGTGTGTTGGGGGATGTGTCACTGTGCAGCTGGGCATCTGGAGGGGAAAATTCACCCAGCTGTTGCGGAATAAGAGTAGGGCCTAATTCATACATAATTCAGGGAGTTATGCATGTCCATGCATAATATCAGACATGCATGTCACAGAGGGAACAAATGGTCACTTTGCACCTCAGTCTTTCTCTGGAGCACAGAGTGAAAGGCCCCTTTGTCCTTTTGTGTACCTTGACAGTGAATCTGGAACTAGCTTTGCAGGTAGGGCCGTGAGAATGACCCTGGCTACCCCTGGGAGCCCCTTTCTGACCAGTGTGGAAAGGAAACATGTTGACTCCTATGTGAACAAAGAATTGGTCTGATTTTTAACTCAATTCCATGAAAAGCATAAGCCTGCTTAATTTCTCTCAGGATTTAATGTATCATGAGGTTAGAAAAAAAAGATGTATCTTAAGGTTTTTCATCTCATCTCTTTCTATTCAATCTTCCTCAGCCATCACGGCCAAGAGGAAATTAATTTTCTGCATTGGTAAGGGAGAGTTTAGCTTGCAAGCTAGACCTGACTTCGTCTCCTGTCCTATCTTTTAAACGCCATTTCCCTCGAATCTTCCAAAGAAGAAATTCTGTAATGAGCAAGGTGTAAGCCAAGCTTCTTTCTAAGCTAAACCTCAACTGCCATGGGTTTTGTTTTTGTTTTTGTTTTTTGTTGTTGTTATTCTTGTTGCTTTTCAATGAATCACTGAGCTGTATGGTGAGGGGTTTGAGAGCCAGATAAAGAAAACCAAAGTGTCACAACAGTAAACGAATATCAGCCTATATCACCGAAATAAAGTTATTAAGCCAATGTGGTAAAGTACCCTTAGGTCCAGCCTCTTTTCTAGAATAGTGGCTCTCTTTGTTGTTTTTAGTCACAAGATGCCTGTGGTAGAGAGGAGCCTGTTACATTGTAACTCAGATCTTTGCAGTGGTGATTGGCCCAGGACTGAGTAATAAGTAACATATTTATGCAGGACTCCCTTCCCTGGGACTAAGAAGCCGACATTACTAAACTGGAACTGATAGAAAACTGAATCCTGATACTCCCGTTGTCTTCTCGGTCCATGATTTTGATTTTGTTTTGCTTTTTTTTCCCTTAAGATGGGGGCCATAGTCTCTTTTCTGTCCTGTGAAACCTCTCAGCATTTCTGTAGTAAGTTACCTTCTCTCTGTTAAATCCTGTTTGAATTGAGTCTCTGTCACTTGCTAGGAAGTGATTGTCAGGCAACACCTTCCAAAATCCCTCATACCTGGTATGGGTTTGCTTTCCTCACAAGACCAGCAGAAGCTTGCGTCACTGAGAAGACAGCCAGGGTGAGAGGCCAGGGTGACTGCAATCTCCTGTTGGCCTTTCACTCACTGGGACCTTGGGTGGAGAGCTTAGCCACTCCGATATTACTGTTTCCTTGGTAGTGTTGTTTTAAGATCTAGACACCACAAGTGAGAATTAGTGAGCACAATAGGCAGTCAACAATGGCCTTTAGACTCTAAAAATAGCTCTTGCAACAATGTGAAAAGTGCTCCTCAGAGTGGGAGAGTGTGACAGAGTCGGGGTTTCTGGGTCGATCATTTCATCTCTCTTCTTTCATCTCTCAGTCTCTCTTCTTAACCCACCCACCTTTTCTTTCCAGTGCCTGGGGTCAGGCTCTGAGATCCTCACATACTAGAAAAGTGACCTCCTGTTGAGCTGCAACCCTGCACTTTCCTCCTCTTTTAATCTTTTTGTCCCCTTTCCCTTTCCGTTTATTTTTCCTTTGGAAGTCCAAATATTCACTCATCTGATTACTAGGAACAGTTATGGGTATAGCAGAAAACTCTCTTTCAAAAGAATATCTGTGCATATAAGCTATGCTCAGGTCATCTCTGATCTCCGCAACAACTTTGGAGGTCTGCTCTTTCCTTCCACCAAGAGTCACCTGCTGAGCCATCTTGCCTGCCCCACAGAACTTTTAAGTGCACTTTACTTGTTGTGAATTTCTTTTTAATTGAAAGTAGATTCTTCTTTCATACATATACCCCACCCATAGTTTCTTCTCCCTTCACTTCTCCCAGCTCTTCTCCCTTTCACCTCCATTTTCCCAGATCCACTCCCCCTAATTTCCTCTTCAGAAAAGAGGGAGTCTCCTAGAGACAGCAGTCAGACGGGATTAAACCAAGATATAATAAGACAACGGGAAAGCCCTTTGTCTTACTATTGAGACTTGACAAGATAACCTAATAGGAGGAAAAAGGAGCCTTAAAAGCAGGCAAGAGTCAGAGATACACCCCATTCCCATTGTTAGGAGTCCACCGACAAGAATGCCAAGCTAACAACTATAACATATGCACAGGACTTGGTGCAGACTCTTACAGGCCCTGTGCTTGCCGTTCAGTCTCTGTAAGCTCCTGTGAGCCCTGCTTAGTTGACTCAATGGGCCATGTTCTCCTGGTGTTCTCTATCCTCTCTGACTCCTAGGGTCTTTTCACCCTCTTCCATGGGGTTCTCCAATCTCTGAGGGGAGAGACCAGTGGAGACCTCCATTGAGACTCTCTCCTGATAATGTCTGGCTGGGCACATGCTTTTTCAATTTTATTTTATTTTATTTTTTTATTTGTTTTTACTTTTAAGCTTGCCTCTACCTCCATTGTTGTAGTAACTGAACATTGAGCCAAAGCTCTTTACCCGTTAGAGGATTCATCTGTATGACTCAGAAGAGCACAAGCATCACTCAGTACTCCATTTCAGAACTGTTGACATCTCTGATTTGGGCAGAACATGCCCGAGCCACAGTGGCAGAAAGTGGTACTAAGATTGTACTAATTATAGTCTGCTTTCTGGTGGCCAATGAAGTGCTAAGTTCCACAATTTGCTGCTCAGGTTTTTGGTTGGAGCATCTCAAAACCCTTGATAGGTTGATTCTGGGAAACACATCCACTAATCTCTGTAATCCACTAGGGCTCGGAGACAAAAGACCTGCTCTGTCAGCACAGGCTAGGAAAGGCCTGATGTGCTAAAGCCAGGAGGCATGAATTTCAGGGTCTTTAAGGGCTGGGTTGAATACATTTAAAAAAGGGAAGAGGAGAGAAAAGAATTAAAATTTTCACCCTGTCCTGTTTTGTTTCTCGTTCAAAGGAGGATGGTAGCCTAACCTGATCAATTTTTGTCAAGTTGAAAATGTTCTTTGAAGCCTTTTGAGATCTAGGCCCCAAGCTGGGGGTCCTACCATCCAGCAATGTGTGTCTGGGGTCTTGTGAAATACCTGATCACTCTTTCATGCATTAGATTCCTCTGACACTGAAAGTCCTATATGTGTTTTCTTTTAAAATTAAAAAACAAAACCAAAAACAAAACCACTCCCTTGTTTCTAATTGTGTGCTAGGTATGTGTACATGAATGAAGGTGCCCAAGGAAGACAGTGGAATCAGCTCCTTCTGGTGTTGGCGTCACAGACAGTTGAGCTGCCCAAGTCAGTGCTGGGAACTAAACTCAGATCCTCTTCTGGTGCAATAGATGCTCTTAAATGTCAAGTCATCTCTCCAGCATCCCTATGGATGGTTTTCGAGCTTGTTTCTTTGCTACCACTGCACATCTAAGGTCAAGTCACTTAAGTTCAGAGTGGGAGAAAATATATATTCAGTGATTTGACATCAGGTTTTAAGAATGTATTGAGAGGAAAATTAAATAATCAAGTTAATCATGATTTTTTTTTTTTGTTTTGTTTTGTTTTTCGAGACAGGGTTTCTCTGTGTAGCCCTGGCTGTCCTGGAACTCACTCTGTAGACCAGACTGGCCTCGAACTCAGAAATCCGCCTGCCTCTGCCTCCCAAGTGCTGGGATTAAAGGCGTGCGCCACCACCGCCTGGCCCTAATCATGATAAGTTTTATATCATGGTAGATATTTTTCTTTTTCTACAGGAAATAATTTGCTTTATAATCCCAACCAGATATTCGCATTAAAGAATACAAAATTTTTGTATGACTATGATATTCTGGGCTCTTGCCAATGCTGGAGTCAGTGTGTGGGAGGTGTCCTGGGACAAACACTCTACTACTGAGCTATACCCAGCACTGGAGCCAACGTCTTAGGATTGTTCCTATCAGCAAATTCTTCCAGATGTAAACTGGAGACCATAGGCAAGAAGAATTAGTCTTGGTCTTCACTGTATGGAATTGCCATTATGTGGATAGAATAGAGAGCTAATGGTGGATAGAGGACAGGCAAAGTCTAAGGACCTGTTTCTGCTTCTAAGTTTCTAAGTCTTAAAAAAACCAAAAGTGTTAAACTTTGCAATGTTTGACTGAACAGCCCTCATCTCAAGTACCAAAATACTCTTCTCATGAATGTTCTTTTCCGCTACCACAAACTGAGTTCCTGCATCTGTAATTAAATAAAGATCACAACTAAAGATGTATGCAAATTACTTTTTCTTCCTCTCTGTCCCTACTCACCAACCCCCCACCCCCTAAAGAGATAGGATTTCTCTGTGTAGCCCTAGCTGTCCAAGAACTCACCCTGTAGCCTGGCTGTCTTGGAACTCATAGAGATCTACCTGCCTCTGTCTCCCAAATGCTAGACTAAAGGCGTGCACTACCATCTCCCATGGAAAATTACTTTGTCAGGTGTGTGGGGTGTCCTGAGACAAACATTCTGTTTCTCTGTCTTTAGATCTTTAGGTAATGTTAGGATTGTCTTGATTGATTTAGACATTGTTTCTGAGATTCCACCAAGTGTGAAGTCACACCACTGGGACAGATCTTTTGTAATCTCCGAAGCTAAGCAGAAGCTAAGCAGGATCTAACCTGATTAGTACTTGGTAGGTAGAATCTACCAGTCCATACTAATATAAGCAAATGTGTTAATCCACAAACAAAGAGTTAAGGGCACTCCTTCCTTTCAATAGAATGTCTAATGATACAAAGAGAAGGAAACTTAAAGAAAGCATCAATGGGTACTGCAAGAAGGTACAAAACCTTGATGAGCTATAGGGTACCTAGTTACAAAATTTCTCTTCACACCTGACTGAATGGATTACAAAGTAAAACATAGTAAGTCTACAGTAGATAAGTCTGCAGAAGTCACTTTATTATTAACAACATGGGGACAAGACCTTACTCACTTCCTCATAAAACCACAACGAGAACACAATGTCACTTTTGCTACTGCTCTTGCTTGAAGAGCACAGTGTGTATCTAAGAGGAAACTTCAGACAAAACCCTGTGAAGGGAAGTCTGCATAATAACTGGCATCTTCACAGACTTCAGTGTGAACTGGGTATGGCGGCCAGTTCCTGTGATCCCAACCCTTGAGAAGGGGAATCAGGAAGAGCAGGAGTTCAAGCCTAGCCTGTCTCAAGCACAGCAGCAGCAGCAGCAGCAGCAGCAACAACAACAACGACAAAACCCCTTAAATAAACCCAAGCAAACCATTATCACCAAACAAAGGAAAAAATGTTTCCAGATTGAAGGGAAATGAAAAAGACAAGAGAGATAGATGCAGCATATGCCGTGCATAGGACAATTGACAAAAGCTAAATATAACCAATGGATTACTGATACATTATTATTACATTGCCTAATTTTGCTGACTGTAGTTAGGCAAGATAGTTATTTTTATGTAAGATCATTATTTTTTAGTATTTCAGGTTTTGCTTTTTAAAATCTATTTTCAAATGCTCTTAGAGCAGTGGCTCTCAACCTTCCTAATGCTGAGACCCTTCAATACAGTTCCTCAGGTTGTGGTGACTCTCAACCATAAAAGTATTTTCATTGCTACTTCATAACTGTACTTTGCTACTGTTATGAATTGTAAATATCTCATATGCAAGATATCTGATAAGCAACCCTGTGAAAGAGTCTTTTGACTGCTGGTCTAGAGAAAGAAAAATAAGTATCTCTTCATTTCCCTATCCAGGGAGATAAATAGGTAATAATGAAGGAGATGATATTAAAATATAATATCTTTACAAATTGTTGTAGTTTCCTTTAGTTATAAAAGCAGTTGTACTATTAATTAATACTGTACAATCAAAAAGAAACTTTAGAACAATACTTTCACTCCACACACATTGAAATAACTACTGCTTATTCATGTGTTACAAAGAATAGGATGAAAGTAGTAAAAGTAATTCATAGAGTTGTAGTTTTACTTATGATATTTTAAAGTTTATTTTTAATTTGCCTGAAGATAATCAACCTCCTCACTAACAAAGCTGAGTCTATTACTCTGATGGGCAGCTCACCAAATGCAATAGAGACAGTTTTGAGGGAAGGTCTTTGTAAATGCCAGAGTTCTAAGGCTTTCATTTACATAAAAATCATAATGAGATTCTGTTAAGTAAATTCTTATTGATCTGGTCCAGAGTGAGACCTGATCATCAATCTCCTCATAACCCCAACCTCTCTATATGTCACATGTTGGCTTAGAACTCTCTATATGTCCCAGCCCCCACTGCCCTTGAACTTTAATTCTTCTGCCTCAAACTCCTGGTGCCAGGATTGCAGGCGATGTGTTCATAAGGCAAGACACAATTGTTTCTAATGTTCCCCGGACTCCCCTGCACTGGATTCCACACTGAAGACAGCATTGTCAAGGGTTTTCTGACCTGTTTGATGAGCTTGAAATGTTTTGTTGCAATACCTAGTCTTGTATATCTGTTTATATGATATCTGTACAAAGCCAACTAGTTGCCACAGAGTCCACCAGTTTTATTTATTTATTTGTTTGTTTATTTATTTATTTATTTATTTATTTTTACAGGGAAGTCTACAGACCCCTTGCCTAGAATAGTTACAAACACAAAACCAGGACTCAGAGTGTCTGAGTTTGTATGCTGGCATGGGTGCACATCGTGTGTGTGTGTGTGTGTGTGTGTGAAGCAGCCTCTCTGGATCAGTTCTTGTTGGTAGAGAGGAGAATGATAACAGTGCACTTTCCCACAGATGAAAGTTTCATTTCTTTTAGTTGTTGGTGTTATTTATTATTCCAGAGAATACTTATTAAGTAGCTATTGAGCTAAGTTATAGGTCTTTTCTGTCTTAGTATTAGATATTAAGTAGGTTTCTGGCTTAACTCATCTCTTAAAAAGTTTTTTATTTAGTGTACAAAATGATGAGCTACATTATGGCATCATTATGCATACGTATTGATAAATATTGCTCATATTCAACAACTGTACTACCCTCCCCTACACAGGTCCCTTTCCTCTCTCAAAACAGTTCTTTTTCAAGCCACATGTCTAAGTATATAAATATTATATATAATATATTATATTATACATTAAATATAAATATAATCATGTACATGTGTGTATATTTAAATCTTGATCTTTCGTATAAGAGAACCTCAGAATTTCCTAAGACTGTTTTCTTATCTCTCAAGAATTCAGTGATGTGTAAAATGTTTTATCTTGCATCAATAGTTAGGTCAGTTTTTTTATTGTTGTTGTTGTTTTTGTTTTTGTTTTCCACATAGCTCCTTTACTCACAGCCTTTTGGTTTTTCAGACAACATTTAAGAGCCCTCATAAAGCCATAAGTATTGATTACCCCTCAATGCACCTGGAAGCAGTGTTTAATCCCGTACAAAGGCTATGTTCCAGAGACTCTGTCCCTATACACTTGTCTTTCGGCTCAATGGTAAGGTGGCTGTAGACACACATTAGGGTAGGTGGCAACAGGAAACGGGGAAGCCCAGGCACATGGGTGCAGGGAGGGAAAGGATACCACTTCCACCTTCCTTTGTCTTTTCCTTTTTTTTTTTTTTTTTTTAAAAAAAAAAAAGGTGGTGTGATTGGTTGGAAAGGGTAGAGAACAAACCCCAGAATAGTATGTGGGCTCCAGAGGTGGAGGTGACAGAGCGAAGAGTCCCCAGAAAGGTGACAAGGGGAAGGTCAGGGCAATGCTTGAAGCATCAAGTTCCTCAGGAGTTTCCGTCGGCCCAGCTCATAGTCCTCCTCATCCACGTTCACCAGCAGCTTGATGGCTTCATGGCCCACAGCTTGCTTGAGAGAGTCCGTGATGAAGATGCCTTTCCGTGCCTTTAATAATGAGTCGTTAATGTAGTCTCGCCAGAATGCATCGAGGTAGGTGAGCTCAGAGAACTTGATGTCACAGATGATGGAGCCCAGGTCCCGGGACTTGAGAATAGTGTTGGCCTGGTTAAAGCGCTCAAACTGGCGCTCAAGTGGGTCCTGCTTATTGGAGCAGACATTGCCTTGCAGAGCAGTCTCGTGCTGGCAGTATTCCGCCCGAACTCGCAGCCTGATGTCACATGTCTGCTTTTCCTTCGGGTCTGGTGTCACAGATTTCCGGCGATTTTGCTGGCTCCCAAGTGTAGTTCTCCCTCGGGATGGCCGCTTACTACACATTTGAACACCCGAAGTGGGGCAGCACACCACAGGATAGTGGGGAGGCACTGTTTTAGAGGGCTGGGGAGGCCTCGGTTCTGGATCATTGAGGGCTCTGGGGGTCACATAGCAAATTGACGTTTCCTCCAGATACTTGTCTACAAGATCAGGGCACACAGCCCGTCTCTTCTTGAGAGTAACATAGGGCAGCAAGTCATGGCGAGTGATGATGCGCCGCAGCTGCAGCATCTGGCGAAAGTTACTCTCCTCACAGCGGCCCTGGCGCTTCAGTGCCAATAAGTCACGTCCATTTCGGATGAGTCCACGTTCATGGTCATCAATAACATCAACAAAAAGGAAGGAAAGCACGCGAACATCTCTGTGTGTTAGGTGGGTGCCCACGATGTCAAACATGCGGTGGAGGCTGTAGAGGCCATGATCCTGCTCTCCAAGCTCTTCGGGCCACACCTGGCTTGCCCGCCTCTTTAGGCCCGCCATGCTAGAGGCTCAGAAATGGAGTGCTCTCAGAATCTCTGCTCAGCAATCTCCAGTGATCTCGTAGCGTCCCATCGCCTCCCTCTCCGGAGGTTCTTCGGCTGGATGTCGCCGCCACCTTTCTCCGCCCCCCCCCCCTTCACTTTTCAGGTCAGTTGTTAATCAAACCAGATTCTAAGACTTTGAGTAGCTTCAGATTGCCCTTTGTCATCGGCAACTTGAGGAATTAAAGAAGCCACTTCTGAAGACAGAACAGTAAAGCTCATTTATAAATGATTCAAGAGAACAATTTTAATATCCCTTTTTATGGTCTAGAGCCACCTTTGACCCCTGATTAAGACCATTCTGAGTCTGAGCTCCCCGCCTCCTCTGTAACAATTATGTCATCTGAAAGGCTGTGATTAGCAAATGTGAGACCCTTCACAATATTTTCTTGCGTTGTTGTTCTGTTCTAATTCACAGGAAGCCTCGAGGCCACACTGAGGACTTTGCAATAAACAAGACAGGTGGGAAACCACTGGAAGAATTTAAGCCAAGGAGGGACAGGGTTTGCACTAAGCTTTGACTCCATGTTTGTTTTTAAATTTTAGGATCACCAAAAGGAGATCCTGACAAATGTACTTTGATGTGTGAGCTCTTCTCTGAAGCATCTGTCCATAGCTCACCTGAGCAATCTGAGGAAGTACGGTAGCATGAAGATTGTGCCTCACTGAAACTCTTACATTGAAACCTAATCCTTAGAGTAGAGACATTTGATGGTGGAGGCGTTCAGTGTTCATTAGATCATAAAGGCAGAAACGTATGGGCATATGCTCTTATAAAGACATGGGAGGAAGAGTCCTTGCTGCTTCTGCCATTTGAAGTATTAGTAAGATGACTGTAGCCATTGGCCAGGAAATGGAACTTTTCCAGACAGGACTGGTGGTGCCTCTGTCTTGATCTTGGCAGCCTCTAAGACTGGGAAATAACAGTGTGTGATGGCAAGAAGCCTCCTCCTGTGTGGTGTTCTGTGTTGGCATGCCTGATGGAGTAACTCAGGGAGGTGTTGAGGGTTTAGGGAAAGTCAGCCTATGGTATGAAGCTGTGTTTAGTGTGGTCTGGAGCAATAATGCTTTATTGATTGCAATGCTTGGTTTTAACTGTTACCTTTGTACAACCTATAATCACCTGAGAAGAGAGTCTCAATGAGGATGTGACTATACCGTGGTGGCCTGTGGACATGTCTGGAGGTAGGGGAATTCTCTTAAGTTAATTGATGTGAGGAGATCTAGCCACTTATGGGTGGCACAATTCCCTAGGCAGGGGATCCTGAACTGTGTATGGATGGAGAAGTAGAGCTGAGTACAAGCGGATGAACTTGCATGGATTTATTTCTTTCTGGTCTTGACTGTGGATGTGATATGACTAGTTGTTTGATGTTCAGCTTTTCTACAGTGGTGCGCTGTAATCTGGAAGTATAAACAGAAATAAATCCTAAATTTAATTTGTCAGATTTCTGTGTCATAGCAAGAGAAGAAACTTGAGAATATTGATAACAACTCAGCTGATGAGCCTACATCACTTCCCTTGCTTTCTAATAGTTTAAGCAGTTGTACAGGACTGTAAATGTTCCCAAGAATCCAGATAGAGCCGAAAAAACACCTAGAACATTGAAGTTCAGAGTAAAGTTGCTCATTGTAGGGTCTTGTATTTTGTACATGGTGAGTCCAGAAATCAGATGTGAATCCAATAAGTTATAAACTTGGAGGAACCCACCATCCCAGCTGCACTGAAGTACAAAGACAAAACCAGACAGCAACTTCATGAGCAAGGCCAGTTTGCTACAAGTGTGTGCTACTAAAATGTGAGCTGTCACTGTGCTGGAGCTAGGTGACATCCTCAGGACGAATAGGACAAGGTAAAAAAAATGTACACCAGAGCCTCAAAAACATGGGTCATACATGAAGCTCAAGAAGAAGGAAGACCGAAGTGGATCCTTCTTAGAAGGGGGAACAAAATACCCTTGGGAGGAGATACAGAGACAACGTGTGGAGCAGAGACTGAAGGAAAGACCATCCAGAGACTTCCCCACCTGGGGATCCATCCCATATACAGTCAGCAAACCCAGACACTATTGTGGATGCCAAAAAGTGCTTGTTGACAGGAGCCTGATAGAGCTGTCTACTGAGAGACTCTGCCAGTGAGTGCTTAGCGGGTAAAGTCACTTACCACCAAGCCTGATGACCTGAACTCAATCTCTGGGACCCACACAGTAGAATGAGAAAACCAACTTCTCTAACATCCATATTCATACTTTAGTATATGTGCGTATGTATGAAATAAAATGTTTTTAAAATAAAAAAGAAAGAAAAAAATTGTAACTTCTGAGCAGTGAAGTTTCCTTACTACAGTAGGGAGTTGGCTCTTTTTGTAGCATTTATTTTCATATCTAAGTTGTTTTATGTGTTGATCCAGTTTCACCCAACCAATAGACAGAAGCAGCTGACCCCTATGGTTGAATTAGGGAAAAGTTGGAAGAAGCAGAGGAGGAGGGCGACTCTATAGGAGGACCAGCACTCCCAACTAACCTGGACCCCCAAGATCTTTCAAACACTGGACCACCAACCAGGCAGCATACGGCAGCTGATATGAGGCCCCCAACACACATACAGCAGAGGACTCCTGGGGCTGGGTTTAGTCAGAGCAGATGCACCTAACCCTCAAGAGACTGGAGGCCCAAGGGAGTTTAGAGATCTGTTGGGGTGGATATTGGGGACATCCTCGTGGAGACAGAGGGGCAAGGAGGAGGTATGGGATGTGGAATAGTCTGAGGGTGGACTGGGAAGGGAATAAAATCTGAAGAATAAATAAATAAATAAATAAATAAAATAAATAAGAGGTTTTTTTTTGTTTTTTGTTTTTAAAGGACTCCCATTTCCTTTGCTTTGTGATGCTGAGACAGAGCCTCAGCTGGGTAGAGCAGGCTGACCTTGAACTCATGAGAACCCAGGTATCTGTGTTCTCTTATGCTGAGGATCCCACAAGGCCAGAGGACAGATGGCCACTCCCATTTTCCTTTTTATCATCTGTTGGCATTCCGTCTTTCCCTCGCAGGTCGAGTGTTCGTGGGCTCTGCCATAAACCTCCACCTGTTTCTCACACCAGCGTTGTGTCAGCAAAGTACAGAGAAGGAGAGGAAACTGGTTTCCACAGACATTTCCTCTGGGTTTGAATGTGTTTATTACATTTGTTGATTTTGCATATCTGGATGCTCACATGCTGCAGAGTGTATGCAGATGTCACAGGGAAACTTACAGGAGTCAGCTCTCTCCTTCTACCCTATAGGTTTCGGGGATTGTACTTTGGTCATTACCTTTGACAGCAAATGCCTTTACCCACTGAGTCAACTTACCAGCCTCACTTTTATTTAATAGGCTTTCTGTCATTTGGGTCTGGTGTGACAGTTGATCTTAGTTGTCAACATGATGAGATTTGGAATCACATGGGGGACGAGCCTCTGGGCATGTCTATGAGGGTTTATCTTGATTAGGTTAATTGAGATAGGAAGACCTGCCCACTGTGAGTGGTGCCATTCCCTCCGTTAGAATCCTGGCTTGCACAGAAAGGAAAGAATAAGCTGAGCACAGCTTATTCTTATTCATCTCTCTCCTTCTTGATTATGGATGTAGTGTGACTAGTTTCCTGCCATCAGGACTTCCCAACTATAATTTGGAATTATGAGCCAAAACAAACGTTGCCTTCTTTATACTGTCTTCGTCAGGGAATTTTATCAGTGCAACAAAAATGTAGTTCATACACCTGGTACTTGATATAGAGCCCAAGCTGGCCTCCAGTTCACAGGAATCCTCCTGCCTCAGTGCTCATATTACAGTGTATTTACAGAAAGTTGGCCCCAAAGAATGCTGTATCAATATTGTGTGTGTGTATACATGTGCGTGCACATACACACACACACACACACACACACACACACACACACAAATGTTGATATACAACATTCTTCGATTGTAGCTATATGGTAACCACAGTATGTGGTAACCAGCATTTGAAGAAAGCTAAGCAAGTAATTGATGCCCTTTATAAGCACTAGCCTTGGGTTTATATTCCTTGAAAAGTCTAGATCATGGAAATGTCTTTATGTTTGCTTTTGTTTTCTTGCACTGTTGGGGACTGGACCAAGGCCTTGATTTCATCTCCGAGGTATGAATAGCTCTTGCAGCCCCTTTTCATGTTTTATTTGGGGCACGGTCTCAGTAAGTTGTCTGGGTAGGCAGGTCATGAGCCTCCTTCTCCTCCTGCCTCTCGGCCTTCTAAGTAGATGGAGTTGTAGGCCTGTGACACCAGACCTGACTTTTCTTTTTTTCTTTTCACATAAGATGGGATTATAGCATAAAGTCAAGCAGGAAAAGAAGAAAGAATGGCTAGTCAGGAAGGAAGGGGATCCTGGCTGAAAGCCTGAATGTGAGAAGCAACACCTTGGAAGAACTGTCCCCAGGGAGCAGGATCTCTGGTAGGGAGAGCAGGAATGGGGGCAGAGGGAGGCAGGGATGGGGGACACTGTGGGGGGGGGAACTCCTTGAAGAAGGGTTTCGCACAGGAGGATACAAGCTTTTCCATGTCCAGCTCAGCATGGTGACAATGGGTTTGTGGGCAGCAATTCTTTAAGTAGTTTCAGCCAGAAAAACTGTTAGAAAGTTGAAAAGGTCAAAGGTCAAATGACTTTTCCTGCGGGTTCATGCTCAAGGATAGAGTCAGTCTCAACAAATGCTTCTTGGGGGTCAGCTGGCTTATTACTGACTTGCTAGTAGCTTAACTAAATGTGGTTTTGCAGTCATTCCAGAGGTGAGCATTAAATGAACCAAATTTGTAGATTAAGAAACACTGTAGTGAGGTTGAAGGGCCCATGGAGGATTAAAAAGATGATCTTTAGTGGGTCTGGATCCGAACCCTCAATATTCTCCCTGGCCGTTGGTGCCTCTGGTGTCTACTTTCTGAAGGTGCTGTTCCTTCAGGCCCATTCCTGTCCTGTGATTCACTGAAAAAGAAACAGCCACAGTATGTGGTCAGGGTGACTGACAAAGACAGGCTTCTGTCTGCCAAATGTCAGGAAGCCAGTTGAAGCCTGAAGGTAACTCCCAACAGAGGCAACCTGGCATGGCTCCGATGGATTAGGGGATAAGTTTTAACCAGCAGAGAGAGAGTTCAGTTCCCAGCTGGTCACAATGTTCCCGTCAGCTTGTCTCTTTTCCCACCGCTGTTCTTGGTGTTTAGAGGCTGCACACCTAAGGCTATGATAACTTTACACAGCTTGCTGGGGTCCAGAAGCCAAATAAAGAGCTAGTTTGACAACGGTGGCTCCTTTAAGGGTATTTTTTTTTTTTCAGTCAAGAATTAGGTCTGACCAAGGTTAAGTTGAATCAGGGTGTGTTTTGAGAGGTGTTGAAATGTCTACTGGTATATAGCTGTGACAGTAGTAATAGTACTGACAGTAGCTGTTTAGAAATACACCAGTCATACAGCACTCACCACAAAACACTTGCAACGTGGATTAACTCACAACTCCATGAGATGCTACTGAGGTTGACTGCCTGGACAGGCATATGGAAGGAAAGAGGTAAAATACAGGGAGGCCAAGGCTGATCCAAGCACAGAGCTATATTACAGCAGGTTATCATGGCTGACTGCCCAGACAGTAAAGATTGGAGCCACCCCGAAGCAGCTGAGACCAACATGGTTAACTGTCCATAGATGGAGACCACTAGGCTTGCAAAACTGTCTGCTTCAGTCATGCATCTGACACTGTGTCCCATCTAAAAATCCCATAGAGAGACAAAATAAGGAAGTTGGGCATGGAGGATCATGCATTTAGTCCTAGATGGATCTCTATGTGTTGGATAGCTCCTTTTACAGGTAAACTTCTTTCCTTCCTTCTTTTCTTTCTTTCTGTCTGTCTTTCTGTCTGTCTGTCTGTCTATCTTTCCTTCTTCCTTTCTTCCTTCTTCCTTTCATTTATTCACTTATGATTGATGGATTGATTTTATAAAGGGGTTTGAGAGAGGTTGAAATGCCTACCGTTGTACAGTTGTGAAGATAGTAACAGTACTGAGAGTTACTATTACATTGCTACTACTATAGCTGTCTGCATAATGAGTTCCAGGTCTACTAAGGCTACTTAGTGAAACACTACCTGAGAAAAACAAAAAAAAAAAAAAATAAAAATGAAACCAAACAAAACAAAACCAAAAACCAGAAAGAAAGGGGCAGTCCTTTTCTGGGAAAATGCTGAGCTATGCTTAGAATTCCCATTGTTTTTCTCATCTTAACTCACAAATCTTCCCTGAGTCCATTAGAAGTGACCATGAAGGGATGGCCTGGTGGCACAGATCAGCAGTCCTAGTTACTCGGGAGCCTGATGCAGGAGGATCAAGAGTTCAAAGCCTATGGAGACTGCAGAGTGACTTTCAGACTAACCTGGGCAACTTAGGGAGACCCTGTCTCAGCAAAAGTCTTAAAAGGGGATGGAGCTGTGGATCAGTAGTAGAATCCTTCCTTATCTGGCAAGTATAAGGCCCTATGCTTGTCCAATCCCCTTTATAAATCAATTCATCAATTATAAGTAAATAAGTGAAAGAAAGAAGAAAGGAAGAAAGAGAGGGAGGGAGAGAAGAAGGCAGGATGAAGGAAAAAGAGAGGAAGGAAGGAAGTTTCCCTGTAAAAGGAGCTATCTCAAGACCTCAAGTGCATCTCTCTTCTGAGGAGCCCACATATCTTTTGCATGCATCCCTTTGCCCTGGAACAACCTGTTTCTCAATCCTTTCCTTGTCCCTTTCTTTGATGGAGACTGGAAGCTGGAAACACAGAAGAGTAGTGTAGATTAGGTCTGTCCATCTAAAACAGCCCCAGCTTTTTGCTAACAGCAATAGTATTAGTTATATGTTTTTATTAGCACATATGAATCACCTATAAGATGGGTTTCATCCTATTTTCATACATACATTAATGAGTTTTGATGTACCCATTAATTTGATGACCTATTACCTTCTCTGCCCCCCTCTTTCCCTTTTCAACTTGATTTCCTTTATTTATATATATTTCTACTGTTTCTGTGACCCCATGAGCTTCATTAGGGCTGCCTACAGGTACAGGTGAGGGATTATTTACAGGGGAGTGGACTTCTTACCAGTAACTGGATAGTGGCTGTACCCCTGAAAAATGTCTCTCCTCCCCATCTATAGGGAGAGATGGGGCTCTCTCCCCTCCAAGGTAGGAAAAAGCCAAGCCCAGTCTTGGGCAGTTCTTGAGTAAAATACCACAGGTGCTATGGAAGGGTCTGTCCTGGCTGGACGACAGCACAGGGTTAACACTAGACCCCTTCCTCTGCTCTGATGTCTTTTCTGCCCTTCTGCTATGCTGCCTAAACTCTGCAGGGGTTGATGTAGGAGGCTCCCATTAAGGCTAAACATTCAAACAATTACATGTCACCATCACTTTGGACAGTTAGGAGTCTCTGTAGTCATCACTCCTCTGCAAAAAGAAGCTTCTGGGACCAAAGCTGAGATCAGCGCTAATCTATGGGAATAAACACAATTATTCAGAAGGCAATTTGATAAGAGTATCAAGGCCACTTAGCAAAATCACAGTGGTAGCTTCCCCAGGAGGGCCTGTGACGTTCCTAGGCAAGGGGTTTTGACTAGGTTTATAGGACTCGATGAGAATTTCCTTCTGTGATATAGACTTCAAATCGAACAGGAAAGCAGCTGGCCATGCTCACAGTAGATTGTCACTATCTCACTAGCAGGTATATTTCGTCAGGCTGGTTAGTAGTGTACCACGAAAGGTCTACAGCTGAGTAAGGCTGTTGATAACAATCCGCCACCGCCACCCCACCGCCCCAGGAAGGTTGTACACACAACAGCTTTCAGATGGAGAGCTAGCTCTGGAAGAAGCTTCGAGCTCAAGTCCAGCTTTGTCCAGCAATCAGAGTGAAGCAAACACTATTATTTCCCCCATTGCTTTGGCAGGAGAAACAAGGAAGAGTCACTGGATGATTGCCCATGTCTTACGGCTGGTGCTGGGTTCCTGCTTGGGGACTCTGGCCTATAATCTGGTGCTGTGAGAACACCACATGCTTGCCCTCAAGTTGGCAGAAGAAAAGGAACAGTTTCCCAGAAGGAAATGGAGATTCCGACCTTGACCCATCTCTATTTCCTGTTGGACTTTAGAAAATGTTACCTGCGCATTCATTGATTACCAGCTCTTCATGGGGTACCCCTCTGTGTTAATTTTATAAGCTGCTCAAATTATGATAAACATGGAGGATCAATCACCCCTCGTGGGAAGCTCACATGAGAGGTAATAATAATTATTATTACTTAATTCGGACTGCAGTGAGCACTGTGAATGCAGAGGTGGTTTCTAGTCTAGAGGGCTGGGCAGCTCTGCACTTAAATTACTTCCTATTTTAAAGGATGGAAGTTAAATCTTCCCTTTGCTTTTTGGGTATGTGGTGTGTGTGTGTGTGTGTGTGTGTGTGTGTGTGTGTGTGTGTTATACATGTTCTTGCATGTGGAGGTCAGAGGTCAGCAATGGGTGTCGTCTTCAGCAGTCCTTTCCATTATTTTTATTTTGCATGTTTGTTTGCCGTTTGTCTGTGTGCACATGTGTGCACGATGCATTTGCTAACATTGGGGCATCTTCCTCAGTTGCTTCTCTACCTTATTTTTAAGACAGGGTCTCTCACTGAACCCAAAGCTTACTTTTTCAGTTAGACTGACCAACGTGCAAGCCCTGAAATCTACCTCTCTCCATTCCCCAGCACTGGACTTCCAGGCATGTGCCACTATGCCTAGGTTTTTCCAAGGAAGCTGGGGATCAAAACTTACACCTCCTGCCCGAATGGTAAAATCCACCGAGTCATCTCATCCACACTGTCCTCCACTCTATTTTTTGAGCCAAGATTTCTCACTGAATCTAGAACTCACCAATTCAGTGGACGATGTGTCTATGAACTCCAACGATCCCCATCCCTTCCCACCACCAGCACTCGACTCATGTATGCACGCTACCACACCCAGCTTCTTACATTGGTTTTGGGGTCTGAATTGACATGTTCAAGTTTTTGAAGCAAGCATTTTATGGACTGAGCCATTTCTCTTGTCTCTGAGTTATGTTTCTTGAATCTTGTAATTGTCAGCATAAAATGAGTACCACAATGCACGCTCTATAAAAAAAACATACAGGCATTTTCATGTATTATCATGGAGCTCTCTGGGGAATGCTAATATCTCAGATAATCTGTTTCAAATTAATTTTTTTTTACTATACAGACTTCCGTTACTTTTTAGAATCTAGTAAGTAAGTGGAACATAATAACTATCCCTTCCTTCCTTCCTTCCTTCCTTCCTTCCTTCCTTCCTTCCTTCCTTCCTTCCTTCTCTCCTCTACTGCTTCCTATCAGAAAGGATTATTTGTGCTGACAGTTTAAGAATGGGTACAGTCCATCATAGTCGGGAGAGCATGGAGAGAACATGGGAATCTTGTCACAGTGCGTCTGCTGTCAGGAAGAGACAGCAGGCAGAGAGGGAGCCTGGATAGGAAGGAGGCGACCTTTCCTTCTCCATACTTGTTGGCCGGTCATGAAAGAAGCCAAGTCTACCTTTTAAAAACATTACCACTTCATATCTTCCGACTGTATATTTACACAGCAGCCAAGGATGTTTTCAACAGACAGATTGAAAATAGAGATAAGAGAGAAAAAAATCTCATATGATCTGTTTTTTTATTTTATACATTAAAAATTTTAAGTAAAACTCACTTCTCATGTGACTATACTTGTAAAACCAGGATTTAAGTGACTGTGTCCATCAGGAATGCCCCAGAAGGCAATAAGATTTATATATCTGTATTTTAAGTTTTGTGTTCATAATCTTCAGCTGACCTAAGCACTTTTTGTTTTTTAATTTTCTTGAAGGTGACCTCATTTTATTGCAATGGTACTTTTAAGTTTTTAAAACCTCAAGTCATTTCCTTAATGTGGAGTCCATTCCCTTGTCTTCATCAAGGAGAACACAATTCTCAATTTCTTGGAAATGTAGACTTTTCTTTTTACACTGTACGTTATTGCTTTAATCATGAAATAAATGAAACTCCCTGTACACTTAAGCAGACGGGATTCAGCTTTTTCAAATCATGGCTTCATTAATCACTACAGCGAGGCACTCTACTGAACTCTACCGTACTTACAGGTCCTAGGTTACGACTGGAGAAAGCAGCACAGTTCAGGAAGAGAGTGGGGGACATTTATTCAGACTTTTGGCTGTTTATTTCAGCAATCTTTGACCATGAGTTTATGAGGATGCGTTACAGCTTTGTTCATACCTGATCGTATCTGTCTGTCTCCATCTCTGTCTGGAACTATGGCTTTTCCAAGGCGTCTTTTATAAGTTTCTTTGGGGCTCCTTATTTTTAATTTATGCATCTATTTCAAATCCTAGATTTCTTGTGTGTGTGTTGATGCAGCTGCTGTTGTTATACATGTATAGGGGTACTGTGTGCGGTGTACCAGCACATGTGTGTGAGGGGGGGTGTGCTTACATGTAGAGGTTGGGGGAAGATGTCCCTGTGTCTATCTCAGTTGGTCTCCACCTTTGTTTTGAGGCAAGATCTCTTACTGAATCTTGAAGCTCTTTTGGCTGAGCTAGCTACCCAGGGAACTCAAGGGATCTGCTAATTATAGTCCCCCACTGCTAGGGTTAAAGGCGCGCAAGGCCAGACCTAGTTTGTTTTTTTTTTCCTTTTTAGTAATTTGTTTTTGTTTTATGTGCACTGGTGTTTTGCTTACACATGTGTCTGTGTGAGGGTGTCAGAGCACCTCGAACTGGAGTTATAGATAGTTGTAAGCTCCTGGGAATTAAACCCAGGTACTCTGGGAGAGCAGCTGGTGCTCTTAACCACTGAGCCACCTCTCCAGCTATTCCCCCACCCTATTCCCCTCTTTAGAACTTTGATTCTAGAAATTTGAACTCAGACTCTCTTTCTTTCATGCCATGAATGCTAGCCCACTGAAGCTCTATTCCCAGATTCCCAGGTGTCCTTTTCATGAAAGAAAAACTTTGATCTATCAAAGAAATTCATTTTCAGTGAGACCATCTCATTTTTAAAGTTCTAACCAAGCCACTGGATCCTTAGGTTAGGAGTAAGAAAAGGGAAGTGCTTAAACAACCCCACGAGGACTCCTAAAACAATCCAGCAGATGCAGGTACTTGCCACCAAACCTGATGACTTGTACTGGAGCCTCAGAGCCCACACAAACCAGAAGGAGAAAATGGACTCCCATTGTCTTCTGACCTCCATAGTGGCTGTGTGTGTACCTTCTTGTAAGTACATACACATACTCTCTGATTAACATCCTAAAAGCTCCAAGGTTCTCCTCTTTCCTTGGTTGATTTGCTTCTCCCTTCTTCCTGGCCCATTCTGATGTGATGGCTGACTCAGGGGAAGAATGGCAAGCTGCTCTCAACCAAAAGCAAGGACAAAGAACTGTCATGTCTTCCCTTGGAAGTGGCTCAGCATTCATCCTTTTGCTCCTCCTCAATGCTTCTCCTCCCACTGCCTGTGAGCATTGTTCCCTTCCGGCTGCTGGGGCTTCCTGGAGGCTTGGTGTGTGAGGGTTAATGAGAGTCTGAGTCATTTCCCAGTCATGAGATTCAGCAAGGCTCTCTAACTGACAAGAGAGTCTGCATGCCTTTGTAGACATTATCCAGAAGGTGTGTGTCTTAGTTAGGATTCTCTAGAGTCACAGAACTTAGTCTCTATGTAGTAAAGGGATTTATTGATGACTTACAGTTTGTAGTCCAACTCCCAACAATCAACTCCCAACAACAGTCTCGGCAGCAGCTGTGAATGGAAGTCCAAGGATCCAGCAATTGCTCAGTCCCACAAGGCAAGCAGGCGAAGCAGAGAGAGCCTTCCTTCTTCCAATGTCCTTATATAGGTCTCCAGCAAAAAGTGTGGCCCAGGTTAAAGGTGTGTGCCACCACACCTTTAACCCTAGATGACCTTGAACTCATAGAGCTTTCTATGTTAATCCTA
The DNA here is from genome assembly GCA_019843815.1 of Montemys delectorum. Classification (NCBI taxonomy): domain Eukaryota; kingdom Metazoa; phylum Chordata; class Mammalia; order Rodentia; family Muridae; genus Montemys; species Montemys delectorum. The sequence continues at coordinate 7,007 of JADRCD010215886.1, read as the reverse complement.
TGGGATTTGTAGCCACTATTCCTCAAGGTCTCTATGCCAAGATTCAGGTCAGAAACTTGTATCTCTCAGCCTCTGGATTAGGGCCACAGGTGAGCCTTCTAATTCTGGATTGTAATTCATTTCAGATGTAGTCAAGTTGACAACCAGGAATAGCCACTACAGTGTGTGTTGAACAATTGTCTGGAAGCAAGAAGCTCCCAGACTGCTTGGTTTTGTGTTCCCTGGGGCCATTTATCACCTCACAGAATATGGTTGCAGCCTACAGTGGGCATCTTGGACAGCCAGGTAGCAGGAGAGGCAAACTTAGTGTCAAGGGCAGAAAGTCCAGAGCATGTGTTCTATTTAAATGGGAAATTTAAAGCTTTTAGCAGAAAGCTGATGCTCATGTTTGCTATCATATGCAAAAGTGGGGTGCATTTCAGTGGTGAAATAAAGAAACTTCAAAGAGGATTTTGCACTTGAGGCAGACCCTCAAAGTCTCTCTCTCTCTCTCTCTCTCTCTCTCTCTCTCTCTCTCTCTCTCTCTCTCTCTCTCTCTCATCTTCCTTTACTCTCCCAGTTTCCCACTCCCCTGCTGCTTGGGGTATTCCAGTGGGAAAGTTGAGAAAGACCATCCCAGGACAATGTTTTCCATGCACAAGGTTGTGACCCATGAGAGGCTTGTGAAAACAAATGCAGTAGGTCAGAGACAACATTAAAAAAAAAAAAAAAAAAAAAAAA
>JADRCD010215885.1:13766-63100 GCA_019843815.1 Montemys delectorum | reverse complement strand
GGTTGGTGCAGCCAGGAGTCTGAAAGGGAAGGGGCATTTGGGGGGAGCAGATTTTGTGCTACATGTAGGAGTGGGCCCATGGGGAAGGTGGGGGGGGCATGTCAGCAATGTGCTTTACAGCTGGTTGAGGACTCCGGTGGATTGATGGGGATGAACCTGTACTTCCAGCTGGGTGTCCGGCAGCAGCAGGCTGTGGGGGAAGCAGAGGCATCATCCCGGGCAGACTGCTGCTGCCTAGCCAAGGGGGGTCGCATCTCCTGCTCCAAGGATCGCTGGATGAACCAAGCCTCCACTTGTTCCTCCTTCAGTTTGAGTCTGGTAGCCATGATCTTTCGAGCCTGGAGGTCTGGGTATGGTTCCATCTTAAAGTGTTCTTCCAGCTCCTGAAGCTGCTCCCAGCTGTACTTCTGGTCAAGGGGGCCCAGGGTACAGGAGGTCAAGGAATTTGGAGCTGCTTCCATCTCGTCTGTAGCTCACTTCCGATGGGATTGATGTTCTAAGAATTTAGGATTGAATCTCAGGTCTAAATTGGACTCACTCAGCAGGAACCCTCCCACCTGTAGCCCCTCCCACTACTTAGCCTCCATTGAGCCTTGGCTTTGGCGTCTTGAGTCTCCAGGCAGGCTCCACCCAGGTTCTCCTTTGCAGGAAATGGACTCCAGCCAGCCAGCTAAATACCCCGGTGCTTTTCCTCATTCTTTCCGGATTCTGGATGCTCCTCCTCTATGTCAATGCACCATCCTCGTGTCTCAGGCTGCTGCCCTATATCCTCCTCTTGTCTGGATTACCCGACAACCTCTAAGATTATTGAAGTGCCTGGATTTGGAGGCTCAGGGGACTGACTGCCGTGGTTTCTTTTAAAACTGAGGGAAAATGGATGTTCAAGGGACAACGTGGCTAATGAGTCCTGGAAAACTCACTTTGTAGACCAGGCTGGTCTCTTCCTCCCAAGTGCTGGGGTTAAAGGCATGAGCCACTTCACTGGCTCATTTTTTTGTCACTTGTTTGAGATGTTGTCATGTTGTCCAGGGTAGGTTGGAAGTTTCAAAGTGCTGAGTTTATAGGCTTGTGATACCAAGTCTGGCTCCCTTTGGTGTGTGTGTGTGTGTGTGTGTGTGTGTGTGTGTGTATACATACATATATATATATACATATATATATATATGTATGTATGTATTTTTTTTTCTAGTAAACTTCGGAGCTGTGGCATTGCACATGCTAGGTGCTTTACCACTGAGCCACTCTTATCCTCCCCACCCCTCCATCCTCCAACAGAGAAGGGATTTACATAGATCTGGCTATCCTGGAACTCACTCTGTGGACCCGTCTGGCTTCACATTCAGAAATCCACCTGTTCTGCCTCCCACCCGCTGGGATTAAGGAGGTGTTCCACCTCTGCCAGGCTCCATCCTTTACTTTTAAAGGCTGGTTGGTGCTGTCAGGCCAGGGTGACTAAAGAATTCTCTTGTACAAGACCTTCCTCCTGGTGAGACAGCACAGATATATTTGATTTTTTTTTTGTTGTTGTTGTTGTTGTTGTTTTTTTTTTTTTTTTTTTTTTTTTTTTTTCCCGAGACGGGGTTTTTCTGTGTAGCCTTGGCTCTCCTGGAACTCACTCTGTAGACCAGACTGGCCTTGAACTCAGAAATCCTCCTGCCTCTGCCTCCCAAGTGCTGGGATTAAAGGCGTGCGCCACTACTTCGGGGTGATGTATTTGAAATTTTAACATACATAATGAGCTAACACAATCCAATCAGCTCCTCTTGTATGTAAACACAAGTGCGCACAGAGATCGGGAGCCAAACCTATGTTAAAGACACATGTGATAAGGAGGTAGAAGTTGTGGGAAGGTTGGAGTGCTGCAGAGCCACACCAGACTTTCCTGGGCTAGCTTTAGTCTCCTTAATAGATGTTCCCATTGATGTGCGTGACTTAACACTCCTTCTTCCAGCAAGTAAAACCTTTCCCTTTTGGAAGGCCTTAATACAACACTAGTTCCCACCAACCCAAAAAATTAGGATCTCATGCATAGCAACTTCTTCACTCTGTTGTAACCCTCCCACCCGATTTGTAGAGTAAGTTTGTTCTGTTACTAGCCTGATTTTGACTTTTCTTCTTCCCATGACCACATATACAAGTTCCCCTAAACCACTTTCCCCAGCATTCACTCTGGGCAGCCTGAATCGGTCACACACCTAGCTCTGAATAATCTGGATTGACTTAATATTGCACATCTAGAATCTCAGATGGAGATGGGAGGATTGTGAGTTCAAATCCATCCTTGGCTACAGAGTAAGTATTGCAATTTGGTGGGGGGGGAGCAGGGTTGGTGAGGTATCTGAGGGACTAAACATGCTCCCTGACATGGTGACGTTTTGTGTTGGAACCTTGGGTCCAAAGGGTGGAAGGAAGGAGAGTCCTGACTTCTACATTCCCTCCCCAACTCAAGCCCAAATAATTAAACACAATGTTAAAAAAGAAAAGACACCTGATCACCTTAGTTTTTAATCAATAACTTCATTTTATTATCAAAATGCCATTTATAGATCAAAAACTACAAATAGCATTTAAAGTCCTAATGGACAGGAGGAAAAACTACAAAATAAAACCAGAAGGAGGAAAGAAAACAAACTTCTCGGGGTTAGGGGGCTTAAAACTTGGGTTCAAACCACAAAGAAGATGCTACAAACACAAAATAAATGGTAGAGGTTGGGGAGTTGGCTCGCTGGTTATTCTTCCATAGGACTGAGTTCAATTCCTAGTACCCATGTGGTGGCTCAGCTGTCTGCCTTTCATGTTCCAGAGAAGCCAAGGCTGCCTTCTGCCTTTAACTTCCATACACACCTGGTATGTATACACACACACACACACACACACACACACACACATCATCCTGCTAAAACCAAAATTTTCAAAAGAGCTGGCTTTTTGGGTAATGACACTGGCTGCTCCTTCCAAGTTCTACTCCCAGCACCTGCATGCTGGCTCGCAACCACCTGTAACTCCAGTTTAAGGGGATCTAATGGCTGCTTCTGATCTCTGTAGTTGTTAGATAATTTAAGACATCTGGAAAAAGACAGAAGATAGACTTGGTTTGACTTTAGGCAGGAACCTCATTTATTCTCTGGGCTGGGGGGCACATTGTCAGCAGAGGTGCAGCTGGCCAAAATGCCTTTTTGAGAAGATAGGATGCAGCCCTCTAAGGGGTTAAATTGACTTCCACAGTCTGAAAGGAATGATGGGAAGGGTAATCTTTCAGGAGGGAACTTTCAGTAAACACCAAGTACACATGTGGTATTTGGACATACATGCAGGCAAACCAACCATGCAAATAAGAAAAGTGAATACTGTCCTTTAAAAACTTCAAAAGGCAGCTGGGTGGTGGTGCAAGTTCCAGGAGAGCAAGGACTATGCAGAGAAACCTTATTAGGAAAAAACAAGAAAAAAAAAAAAGATTTATTTATTACACTCATGTGAGTACACTGTAGCTCTTTTCAGAAAAACCAGAAGAGGGTGTCAGCTTTTAAATAAATAAATTATCTTTTTTTGTTGTTTGTTTTTTTCCGAGACAGAGTTTCTTCGTGTAGTCCTGGCTGCCCAGGAACTTACTCTGTAGACCAGGCTGGCCTTGAAATCAGAAATCTGCCTGCCTCTGCCTCCCAAAATGTATATCCCAGGCTGGCCTTGAACTCCAGATCCTCCTGCCTCTGCTTCCTTCGGCAAACCCTACCAACCTGTGCCACCAGTACCAGCAGACATCAGCTTTTATTACAGATGGTTGTGAGTAACCATGTGGGGATTGAACTCAGGATCTCTTGAAGAGCAGTCAGTGCTATTAACTGCAGAGCAGTCACTCCAGCCCCCAAGGCTGTGAACTTTAATCCCAGGTGAGTCTCTGTGAGTTCCAGGATAATCTGATCCACAAAGTGAGCTCCAGGCTAGTCAGGACTACACAATATTTCTCTTTTAAAAACAAAGGAATAGCCTGAAAAGCAACCACCCCATTACAGATGGTTGTGAGCCACCAAGTGTTTGCTGGGAATTGAACTCAGGACCTCTGGAAGGAAAAACAACCAGTGCTCTTAACTGCTGAGCCATCTCTCCAGCCCTGTCATGTACCTTTTATCCAGCTAGACTTGATTCAGCCTGTTCAAACCCAAGAAGGATATGAAGGAGATTGAGGTCCAGTATACCCCACCTAACCCTGATTAGACTCTCATTCCATCACCACCACGTCACCAACTGCTGACATTCTGAAGGCTGGGTGACGTTAGCCCAATCCTGTAAACCCAACATGTGAATGAAATAAAAACAAACAGGAAAGGAAAGGACGTGACTACGTGATTGCGCCTTGGCTTGGTGGAAGAGAAAGTTTCTTACAGATGTGTGGGAGAGCATAGCCAGAGGCAGGAACATCTAGGAAGAGTCCAGAGTGATTATGACCCTGAGCTACGTGGGGAGAGGGGTGATCAAGGGAGACAGAAACTTAAGAACAACACCTGGATACCCATGGTGCTATGGAGAGCTTTTGGGGACTGCTTGCTTCTAGACACTTGGCTGGAGCTTGACATCGGGCCAGGACAAAAGAAGTAAGCTCAAGGCGGGAATCTGATTTTGGGCCAGGACTCAGGAAATAGGCCCAGATTAAGGACCTTTATGCCAGGCAGTGGTGGCGCACACCTTTAATCCCAGCACTCAGGAGGCAGAGGCAGGCCGATTTCTGAGTTCGAGGCCAGCCTGGTCTACAGAGTGAGTTCCAGGACAGCCAGGGCTACACAGAGAAACCCTGTGGGCTCAGCAGAGACTTGAGCGGCCTTCCTTTTCGTCTTGGTCGTCCTGATCAGCCCCTAGAAACCAGTTTACTGGATTTTGTTTATTGCCTTGTTTTTTTTTTTTTTTTTTTTTTTTTTTTTTTTTTTTTTGTTTTTGGAGACAGGGTTTCTCTCTACAGCCCTGGAACTCACTGGCCTCGAACTCAGAAATCCCCCTGCCTCTGCCTCCCAAGTGCTGGGATTAAAGGCGTGCGCCACCACTGCCCGGTGGCCCTGAACTAATCTTATCATTTTGCATGTATTTAAAATGGTATAAAAGCAGTCTGGAAAAAGAATGAACTTGCTTCTGTAGGGCCCACACTCAGGGCTCGGGAACGACGACGACCCCAAACACCACCAAGACGCGTACTTGATGCAATCAGCAAGAGGATTTTTTTTATTCAGCCCTGGGCGAGACTCATATCCCACGCAGGGGTAGAGGAGTCTGGCCCCAAACAAGAATTTAAACAGGTTTTTATACCTACACAGTTGCTGGGGAAAAACGGGAAACTAAGGCAGAGGAAAGTACGGGGTAGTCTGTGATTGGTGCTGGATGGTGCTAGGGTTTGGAAGCATGCTAGCCACCTGGCAATTGTTTTGGCCTAGGTTATTCTGGTCTCTAAACTCTGGGAGCTGGTCTCCCATTGTTCTAAGTCCTGGGAGCTTGTTTCTCATTCTTCTAAGTCCTGGAAGCTATTCTCCCATTCTTCCAAGTTCTGGGAGCTAGTCTCCCATTAAGTTCAACTGACGGCCAAACTCTCACAGCACAGTTTGAAAATTTTAACCTCTCATTGTACGGTTTGGAAATTTTAATCTCTCACTTCAACCTCAGAACTGGCTGGGATCATGCTATAATATTGTCTAATTGTCTTTTTTCTTTTTAATCCTCACTTCTGCTCTGGAGACCCTGTTGACTGACTGAGCTGGCTTGGTCAAGGTGCAAAAGGTACAAAAGGAGGGCTGGGTAATGAAGATACTTGAATTATCCAGAGAAGAGCCTCTGGGGAAAGGGCACCCAAGCTGGGCGGTGGTGGCGCACGCCTCCAATCCCAGCACTTGGGAGGCAGAGGCAGGTGGATCTCTGAGTTTGAGGCCAGCCTGCTCTACAGAGTGAGTTCCAGGACAGTCAGGGATACACAGAGAAACCCTGTCTGGAAAAAGCCAGAAAAAAAAAAAAAGGGCAGCCCAGTTCCTAGGCAGAAAGAGTTTAGGATAGAGGGTGGGGTATTCCAACCATACATTGATTGTAGCTAGTGAGGGATACTGGGAGAAGGTCCTTGCCCAGCCATAAGCACAGCTGTGCGTTATGTAATCCCCAGTACTGAGCACAGTGGAACAGCCTAGACAGATGGTGAAGGAATAAAATGAAAAGGAATAACTAAAGCATGGGACCTGTGTTAGATAGGTAGGAGAATCATAAGCCTCATGACAACGTAAGCCTCCACATAGGCCTAAGAATAAGCAAACAAGATGTTAGCTATCATAAGAGCTGGCAGGTCAGGAAGACATAAAAACCATAGATATGGAGGAGGAACAAGTCTGGGCAAGCAAGACGTGTCCTTGGGCAGGCTCTGAATAATGGGCCATCTGGTCCCTTAGATATGGTCCAAGGCTAGCAGAAAAAACTGCTGACTTGGGACTATACCACCCACTGCTTCTGGGAATTACCCGGCCTGGACCACTCTTCCCGCCTCATACCACATTTATTTTTTAAAAGTAGCCAATTATGTATTGCTATGCTAATTCCTTTGTTCCCCTAGACCTCCTTCCTATAAAAACCCCAAACCCCTGAGCCTGGTTGTTGATCCCTCTGTCTCCTGCGTGAGATATGGGTCCACCCGGAGATCCGATATTAAAACTACCTCCTGTGTTTACATCAAGATGGTCTCTCATGTTTCCTTGGGTGCACGTTCTCCTGGGACTTGAGTGAGGGTCTCCCTATGGGGGTCTTTCAATGGCTAGAGCTTTCACCCCACTCCCCACAACACTGGAGGTGTTCCCAGTGGGGATGAAATGACAGACAACTAATCAGAACAGTCTTTGAATCTAGTAGGGAAGGTGTCTTAAGGGCCCCTAATTTAGGCATTTCTGCCTCTTTCTGAACTGACTTCCAAAATAAGATACAAGCAAGAAGTTGCAAATAGCACTTTTGGTTTATTTATGTATTTAGTAATCCTCCCCCCATCTCCAGGTCACATGTAGCACAGGCTAGGCATCAACTCAATAAGTGCCAGGAAACGACTTTGATCTCTTCAACTTGTCTTTTTTTTCCCTTGGTTGTTCTCAAGCTCAGAGATCTGTCTGCTTCTGCCTCCAGAATGCTGGGATCTATCAGGGGCCTGTGCCACCACACCCAGCTTTTTGTTTATTTTTTGAGACAGAAACATTGTGTGATTAGCCTGGTGCTCACTTTGTAGATCAGATTGGCCTTGAACTCAGATTCTCACCTGGGATTAAAGTTAGCAGCCATGACTTTGTTTTTTTGAGACAGGGTTTCTCTGCATAGTCCTTGCCATTCTGGAACTTGCACCACCACCCAGCTGCCTTTTAAATTTGCTAAGGACAGTATTCACTTTTTATTTGCATGGGTAATTTGCCTGCATTTACGACTGTACACTACATGTGTGCTTGTTGTTTACTGATAGCTCCCTTATGAAAGACCACCCTTGTAAGCCTTACCTTACTGGGGAATCCCTGAGTGAACGACTCAGAGCCAAGAATCAATGCAAAAAGCAAGAGGAGTTTATTGTTCCAACGTGTTGGGGTCACCCTGCACATGGAAAGAGAGAACGGCCACGTGCAGCCCGGCAGGCGAGCCTTTATACAGTTCTCCCAGCAGCAGACATTAGGCACTATGTGATTGGCAGAACGGTGTGATGAGACAGGGTTTCTCTGTGCAGCCTTGGCTGTCCTGGAACTCACTCTGTAGACCAGGCTGGCCTCCAACTCAGAAAACCGCCTGCCTCTGCCTCCCAAGTGCTGGGATTAAAGGCGTGCGCCACCACCACCCCGCGAACGGTGTGACTTTTAAACTGATTAGTCTTTGGTGAATGGGATTGGCCGACAGTTTCGATTGTGTCCACGAGCTCCGGTGGTCTGTGCCTCCACCTGTGGTCTGAGGAACGTAATTAGCTCCTTGCTTTCAGAGGGGAGGGATGCCTACCTTCTTAACGATGTTTCCCTTCCAGGGGGTCCTGCGAAGTTTTCTAACATCCCTGGGCTTATCCTCATCCCCTCCTTTTCTTTGTGCATGCTTCAATCCTGAAGCTATTGCTGGTATTCTGATAGCTCATACGCCTGGTTTTTCTATCTCTACTTTAAGATCATTAGCTGTACTGTACCTATGTGTTCCTTAACAACAGCGACCAAGCAGTTCTAAGGCTCTTGGTGTAGAGCTTTAGAAAGAAAATAAGGCACACAGGAGGAAGAAACCAGCAAGCTGGAGGCCCATTTCCTGGAATCAAGATCCTGGTGATGCCGTGCTGCGCTCTGGGCTCTGGAAGACTGAAAACACCAGTGTGGCCCAGGCCGGCTTAATAATGACCTTGGAACCTTGGAAGGCAAAACCTAGAGGGCCCAGGGAAGAGTGGCAGAAAGCAAATGAGTGGGAGGAGCTTCCGGTGGGAAGGGGCCTAATTGGGTGGGCCCAGCACGGAAGTGGGATTTAAGCTAAAATCCTGGAGGAGGGACTCAAACTGAAAAAGGGAATTTAAGTGAGCTGCAGCCATGACTGGGGGAAAAAAAAAAAAAAAAAAAAGAGGAGACAACTCAGAATCTGTGTGAGTTTGGGCTTCAGGAAAATGCTTAGATGCTGGAGGTGGGCAGGGATGCCTTCCCGGGACTCTGGGAAGAGTGGCAGAAAGCAAATCAGTGGGAGGAGCTGCCTGTGGTCCAGGGCTCCCAAAAGAGGACCAGGCTCCTCCTCCTCCTCCTCCTCCTCTTCCTCCTTGAAGGTTTATTATTTATTTATTTATTTATTTATTTCATGTGTGTGGGTACACTGTCTCTGTCTTCAGACACAACAGAAGGTGGAATCAGATCCCATTACAGATGGTTGTGAGCCACCCTGTGGTTGGTGGTAATTGAAGTGAGGACTTCTGGGAGAGCAGTCAGTGTTCTTAACTGCTGAGCCATCTCTCAGCCCAACCAGCCTCTTCTTAAACAGACTTGGGCAGTAGAATTGGATTAAAGACAGGAATGTTCGTGGGGAGCAGAACGGAGCTCTGAATGTTGAGGTCATCAACAAGGATCAGATTTATAGCCGGTCAGCTAAGGAAGGAGTCAAGGGGAGTGTAAGAGTGTAGCCCTGGGCGGCAGCTTGGTCCCTGTGTGGTGGCTGAGTTTATTCCCAATTCCTAAAGCTAAGGAATGGCTGGGTTTCCCACAGGCCACTTCAGTGTTTGGGTTCCACTGAGAACCTAAAATGAGGAAGTAAGGCCCTGAAGGGAAAGACTCAAGACCCTCCCCAACCCTTGGGATCAAGGTTTTAGTTGTTTTGTTTTGTTTTGTTTTGTTTTGTTTTGTTTTTTAGATTTATTTATTTGCTGGGCAGTGGTGGCACGTGCCTTTAATCCCAGCACTTGGGAGGGAGAGGGAGGCAGATTTCTGAGTTCCAGGACAGCCAGGGATATACAGAGAAACCCTGAAAGATTTATTTATTTTATGTATATGAGTATACTGTAGCTGTCTTCAGACATACTAGAAGAGGGCATCAGATTCCATTACAGATGGTTTTGAGCCACCATGTGGCTTCTGGAAATTCAACTCAGGACTTCTAGAAGAGCAATCAGTGCTCTTAACCCCTGAACCATCTCTCCATCCCAAGGTTTTAGGTTTTTGAGCCATCATTCAGCTTTTTATTTATTTATTTTTAAATAACCCTCATATATGGGGATATGAGATGGTTTCTAACTTCACCTTAGGGCACCCTGGCATCCACGTGAGGTAACTGTCACTGGCAAGCTCCTTTAGAGACTAGCCATCTCACACAGTCACCTGGGAAGGGCAGAAAGGGTTGCTCTCATCCATTTTTTTCCTCCTCAGCTTCCAGGGATAGCAACTCTGTGTTGACCCTTGAGCAGTTTGTGAAGCTACTACAACACTTCAAAACAGACCCCTACCCTAATGAGGAAACTCTGGAGGCCTTGGCTGAGGACCTCACAGCGACCGAAGAAGACATTAGGGTCAGATTCCCCTTACAAAACATGATGGGTGGCACCAGTAGCACATCCTTTCATCCCAGTGTGGAGGAAGAAGCAGGATCATATTTGAGTCAAAGCCAGCCTGGTTTATAGATCCAAGTTCCAGGACAGCCAGGGCTACAAAGAGAAGCCCTGTTTGAAAACAACAACAACAACAAAAAAACCAGGCACTTTTGAAATGGATATAGTTGTTTCAGGAGATCAAAATTATCCTGGATTGTGCTGCCAATGGAGGCTATCCTGGATTCCATGAACCCTATATCTAAAACAATCAGACCTGATTGTACCTTTGGGAGTTCAAGATCTCAGCAACTACCCAGACCAACCTCAACCACTGCCCTTAAAAAGAAAACAAAACAAAAGCCTCAAGCAAGCGACCTCAGAGTCCCTAGGGAACTGGCCTTGCCTTTAATGGTCTCCCCACTCCTTTTCCGATCCCATGATCATAACCTGGACCAAGGGCCTATTTGATATCTATTGAAAGATCCCCTTAGGGAGACCCCTGCTCAAGTCCCGGGAGAATGTGCACCCAGTGAAACACGAGAGGCCAACTTGATGTAAACACACAAGGTAGTTTAATATCGGAGCTCCGAGTGGACCCATATCTCACGCAGGAGACAGAGGGATCGACCCTGAGGCTCAGGGGTTAGGGGTTTTTATAGGAAGGAGGTCTAGGGGAACAAAGGAATCAGCATAGCCTATACATGATTGGCTAATTCAAATCCAGCTAGAATACGTGCAGATCAGAGCATAGGGAAATTCCTAAGGGTGGTAGGGCATCTGGCTGGCCTCCAACCATACCTCATCATTCAGTTGGGTCATCTTGCCCAGACAGGTCCCTGCTTGCCTGAGCCCACCCAGACATGTCTTATCTATCTCTTCCTGGCCTGCTAGTTCCCGAAATGTTCAACAGCTTGCTTGCTCATTCCCAGGCCTATGTGGGCAAGCTTGTGCTGGATTTTCAGACTTATAATTCTCCTATCTGGCCAGCACAGGTCCCAAGCTTTAGTTACTCCTTTTCACTATCTCCTTATCCTCTTTGCCTCTCCAGCTTTGGTTTCTTTCTTTCTTTCTTTCTTTCTTTCTTTCTTTCTTTCTTTCTTTCTTTTTTTTTTTTTTGGTTTTTCGAGACAGGGTTTCTCTGTGTAGCACTGGCTGTCCTGGAACTCACTCTGTAGACCAGGCTGGCCTCGAACTCAGAAATCCACCTCCCTCTGCCTTCCAAATGCTGGGATTAAAGGTGTGCACCACCACTGCCTGGCCAGCTTTGGTTTCTATATTGACAACTTGAGATGGAATTCAAGCAGTTGTCCGAGGCCCACACATCTGAACAGGCATCACTCCAACCTCCAATTGTCAGAAGTTCTGGGCTTGGCCTGGGAATTACTTCCATGTACTTGTGGGAAAATGGATGGGAGAAGGAATGGGAGAGGTACACTGTAGCCATAGGTTTCTGGAAGCAGAGCATTCCCCCAGGGCTCTGCCCAAAATGACCCTAGGTTACTCGAAGCTTTGGAAGCCTTGAAGAGTCTCACAGTCTCTTCTGGGTACCAAAGCAGAGATGGCAAGTCACAGGATTTCTGACGCCCTAGTATGTCTAGCATATCCTCTTTTTGTTAATGTTTTTTCAACTTTCTTGTTGGGGGAGGAGGCTGTTGTATCTTATGTCTATCAATGGTACATTAATAATAAACCTAGCTATTCCCAAGAAACAAAAATGATTGCTTTAGACAGACAAACAAAAGTCCTTTCTGAATATATTTCTAACAACTCTCATCACTTGTGTTCCTAAAAGTTTGTCATTATATCTGTTAGGGGGCAAGAACGGAATTAGTACTGTTTGAGGCTAATCCCAGCACATGCAAAGACAGGCAGATCCCTACTCACTCCTCGATCTAGACTAGCCTGGTCTACGTAGCTAGTTTCTTTCAGGCCAACAAGGGCTACACAGAGAAACCCTGTGTTAAATAACCAAAATCAAGCAAACAAGAATCCTTGAGTATTGAGATGGCTCAGTGGCCAAAGGCTTTTGCTGCCAGGCCTTGGCAACCTCAGTAGTTGCCGCTAGATTCACCTATTCATGGAAATTTTATAGAACATAATTAGAATGAGGTAGACAAGCATAACAGATCATTTTAGCTTCTGACCCTGTTTGGTTTGGGTTATGCACACCCCTCCCTCTTGTAATAACACATTTGGCTACCTAGTTTCTTCCCGTGTGCATACTATGCCCATATATCCCTCTCCACACAATGCACCACCCAGCAGCCTCAGAAACCCTTGACCTCCACAACTTGTGTTATTCATACTTCTACCTTAAGGATAGTATAAATTTCTTTGCCTACAGCATTAAATTTAGATACATTTTATTCAAGCAGATTCCTAAAATGTAGGGTAGAAGGAGTAGAAGGGCTAATCTAGCTTGAACTGGTTTTGGGTGCCTGCACAGTGAGAGGAAACTGTCCTTGGAGTGAACTTTTAGGGAGCGTCTCTTCACCTTCTTATGTGTAAGCACAGTTGGGTGTGTCTATGGTTAAAGTCTGACCATAGTGAGGAGGGCATTCAACATTCAAAGAAGATAGATTGGGGGCTGGAGAGATGGCTCAGTGGTTAAGAGCACTGACTGCTCTTCCAGAGGTCCTGAGTTCAATTCCCAGCAACCACATGGTGGCTCACAACCATCCATAACAGGATCTGATACCCTCTTCTGGTGTATGTCTAGAGGCAGCTACAGTGTACTCATATAAATAAAAATTAAAAACAAAACAAAACAAAAAACAAAACAAAGAAGATAGATTACTTCATCTGTCAATCAGAATAGAGGGCTGTGATGGTTTCTATATGCTTGGCCCAGAGAGTGCCACTCTTAGGAGGTGTGGCCTTGTTGGAGTAGGTGTGTCACTGTGGGCATGGGTTTAAGACCCTCACCCTAGCTACCTGGAAGTCAGTACTCTGCCAGCCCCATTCAGATGAAGATGTAGAACTCTCCGCTCCTCCTGCACCACACCTGCCTGGATGCTGCCAGGTTCCCCGCTGTGATGATAATGGACCGAACCTCTGAACCTGTAAGCCAGCCCCAATTAAATGTTGTCTTTTATAAGACTTGCCTGGGTCGTGGTGTCTGTTCACCTCAGTAGAACCCTAAGACAAAAACCTTAGGTGTTAAGAGCACTAGCTGCTTTTCCAGGGGGCCCACTTTACATTCCCAGCCACCACGTGGCAGCTCACAACCATCTGTAACTCTAGTTACACCCCTACCAGGCATACAAAGGTACACAGACATACTCTCAGGTAAAACACCCATAGACATAAAATAAAACAACAACAAAAACGACCTCTTAAACTGCATTCTTTAGTAATCAGCATCTCTCTTTTTCTTTCCTGGGTTAATGTGTATGAATAAGAATGGCTAGGACTTAGAATCCTTCCTGGATAATCATGCAAATTGGAAGAAGGGCCTTGGCTAGGTAATAAAGGTGACTTACAATGGGGCTGGCTTCTTCCTCTTATTCCCAACCCCAAACAAAAAAGCATTGCAGCTTAAAACAAAGGACAATCAGTTCCCTGCTCTGAAGGGTCAAGACTAGCTTCAACAAGTTCAAGGCCAGCTCAGGACTCGTTTAAGCAACAGTTGTGGGTCAGTCATCAATCCTGTTTGTCTTCAAACGGACCAATCCTAAATTAGGGAAAGAAGGTAATTTGACAACTTCAACAAAATAAAACAAAACCCAGCCCCTCGAGGAGAGGCTGGGCCTCTGCTTTCTGACTTTAGTACATCCATCCTGTCCTGTGCCCTCCCCCACCCCATTCGTCTGTCCATGTCCCCTCCCCCGTGCACAGAGGGTCTTTTCTTGGTCTGCTCCCTGTACTTCCTCACCCCTAATAACAGTTGCTCTTGATGGGCTGATTCTGCCTGCTCAGGCGTGCTGCATTTGAGTGAACTTGCCTGCTGCAGTCACTCTAGAGATTTTTTCCTGCCTTTTAATTCACTAATTAGCACAGAAAATGACCCCTGATCAAGACCCCTAGATGGTAACAAATATTTTGCCTACACACATGCCTGTGCATCACATGTGCCTTGTGCTCTCGGAGGCCAGAAGAAGGAGTCAAACAAGGGAAAACACACATAGATACTACCACAACCAAATGTCAGGAATCAGCCATCAATAGTCATTGTTATCCATATCAACGGTCTCAATTCCCACAATAAAAAGACGCAGACTAGCAAAAAGATGTGAAAACAGGATCCATCTTTCTGCTGTATCCAAGAGATACACCTTCATTTTTTTTTTTTTTTTTTTTTTCTGAGACAGGGTTTCTCTGTGTAGCCTGGCTGTCCTGGAACTCACTCTGTAGACCAGGCTGGCCTTGAACTCAGAAATCCACCTACCTCTGCCTCCCAAGTGCTGGGATTAAAGGTATGTGCCACCACTGCCCAGCTCACCTTCATTTTTTTTTTTTTTTTTTTTTTTGCTTTGAACATGCATGTTTATCTCTCTGTATGACTGTGGAAGTGAGCAACATTTTTTTTTCTATATATGAATTTCTTTCTATAAGTGTGTTTGTTTATATATGTGTGTATGTTTCTCTTTTTTTTGGTCAGAGTATATGTCTTTTTTTTTTTTTTAATTAGATGTTTTCTTTATTTATAATATCTCCTTTCCCAGGTTCCCCTCCAAAAGAAAAAAGAAAAATAAGATAAAATAAGAAAACAAAAACAAAAACAAAAAAACCCAAAACTAAAATAATCCCCTTTTCCTGACCCCCTCCCTCTGCTCACCACCCCACCCTCTCCCACTTCCTGGCCATGGAAGGATTTTCAGAGTCAAACTATGGGGCAAAGACTGAAGGAAGGACAATCTAGAGACTGCTCCACCTGGGAATCCTTCCCATATTCAATCATCAAATCCAGACAGTATTGTGGATATTAGCAAGTACTGGCTGACAGGAGCCTGATATAGCTGTCTCCTGAGAGGCTCTGACAGTATCCGACTAATACAGAAGTAGAGGCTCACAGCCATCCATTGGACTGAGTACAGGGTCCCCAGTGAAGGAGCTAGAGAAAGGACCCAAGGAGCTGAAGGGTTTACAGCACTATAGGAGGAACAACAATATGAACTAACTAGTACCCTCAGAGCTCCCAGAGACTAAAACTCCAACCAAAGAGTACACATAGGGGGACTCAGGGTTCCAGCAGCATATGTATAGCAGGATGGCCTAGTCGGTCATCAATGGGAGGAGAGGACATTGGCCCTGTGAAGGTTCTACCACTTTCGTTTTTTTGAAATAAGATTTTATTTATTTTATGTATGTGAGTACACTGTAGTTGTCTTCAGACACACCAGAAGAGGGCATCAGATCCCATTACAGAGGGTTGTGAGCCACCATGTGGTTGCTTGGAATTGAACTCAGGACCTCAGTGCTTGTAACCACTGAGACATTTCTCCAGCCCCCAAGAAATATATCTTAATGTCAAGGTTAGACATGACTCCATGGTAAAAGGATGGAAAAGATATTCTAAGCAAAGGAACCTAAAAAAACAAGCTGGTGTAGGCATTTTAATATCTGACAAAATAGACTTCAAACCAAAATGAATCAAAGGAATAGAGAAGGATACTACATAGTCATCAAAGAAAACAAACTACCAAGTGGACATTGCCAATCTTAATGTCTATGGACCAAACACTAGGGCACCTAAGTGAAAAGTATGAAAGGTATAAAATAAGTTTTTATGACCCCTAGCAGACTGAGCAGAACTAAGAATGCGGGTCAGCTGGTTCAGAGCTCTGGGTTCCAGAGCTTGGCTAACTCAGAGCCGCAGGGCTCTGGCTCCTGAGACCTGCCCCTCCTGACTGATCCACAATGAGGGCAGAACTAGGAATGAAGGTCAACTGGTTCACAGGGCTCTCCACCCTGCAGACCAGTAGATAAAGATTACATTCCTAAAATGAATATGTTCCCCTCCCTAACTGACTGAATACCTTGGGTTGGAATTCCCCCTCACTCCCCTTGGTTTGTGTTTTTTTTTCCTTTAAATACCCCACACTTCTTGTGCTCTGGGTCGAGCTCCTCTGCCCCTTCGAGGGTTATGGGCTCTCGTCCCCAGTATACTGGCTTCCCCTCCTCCCCCTGAATAAACCTCATGCTGTTGCATCAAGATCGGTCTCTCGTGAGTTATTGGGTGGTCGTGTCATCCCCAGACTTGAGTGAGGGTCTCCCCAGCTCTGGGGGTCTCACACTAAGTTTGTAAAAGACACATAAAATAAAACAACAACAAAAAGGAAGACCTCTTAAACTGCATTCTTTAGTAACCAGTGTATCTCTTTTTCTTTCTTGGGTTAATGTGTGTAAATAAGAACGGCTAGGACTTAGAATCACTCTCTGATAAGCATGCAGATAGGAAGGAGGGCCTTGGCTAGTTATAAAGGTGACTTCCGACAGCAGGGCTGACTTCTTCCTCAGACCTTGACCCTGAGACAAAAGCAAGGCTGCAGTCTGGTCCTACAATTTAAATCTCATATTGATCCTTACACAGTCCTATCGCTTGCATCACCTATTGACCTCACCCTCCCTATAGCTTCCCCTAGACCAAGTTCCATTCTCCACCCACAGGAACATTCTAGAGTAAAAAAATTCTCAGGCCAGGTAGTGGTGGTGGTGGTGGTGGTGGCACACACCTTTAATCCCAGCACTTGGGAGGCAGAGGCAGTCGGATTTCTGAGTTCGAGGCCAGCCTGGTCTACAGAGTGAGTTCCAGGACAGCCAGGGCTATACAGAGAAAACTCCCTAGCAAAAAAAAAAAAAAAAAAAAAAAAATTCTCAGAATGTACTGACTGATAGTTACCTGACCCTCTGGAAAGTCCCAGGTAGAGTTCAAATTTGTGTCATGCTTGCTAGCCAATAGATTTAAAGGTCAATATGCTTAGCCGGTAAGTTTGAACTATAACCTTGCTGATATAACCTGTACCCCTAAAAAGTATAAAAACTGCTTGAAATAGCCATTTGGGGTAGTTTTCTTAGTAACTAGCCTTGAGGGACTTGAAGGTCGGTCAACCCCAAAGCTCTAGAAAATAAACCTTTTGCTTTTGCATCTGATCTGCGTCTTGGTGTTTCACTTGGGGACGTCTGGAAGTTTAGTACCACTGACCAAGGGTTGGGGTCTTACAGACCCTCACACGGTGATAGTGGCAACTTTCAATATCACACTCTCATCAGTAAACAGTGTGGTAAACTTGGCTCAACCCAGAGAACACAGGATCGTTGCAATAACATGAGGTTTATTGGTCCACATCACAGGGAGGGTCAACTCTGAACTCAAAAAACATACATTGATCCACGTATGTGGGGTTGCTCACCCTCACGGGCTGGAGTGGGGGGGGCAACCTTGAACACAGAAAGCACACAGCTTTTATACCTTACTCATGGCAGATTCCAGTAACAGGTTAGCTGATCCACTTTGGTGGAACACAGGACAAAGGATCTCTTCAGGCATCGGTCGGCTTGCTCAGGGGGCTGTTCTTGGCTTAGTCAGCCAACTTTCCTATCCAGCTCTGTACCTGGCCTTGAAAAGTCTCTGGGAAGGGGCTGAG
The DNA here is from genome assembly GCA_019843815.1 of Montemys delectorum. Taxonomy (NCBI): domain Eukaryota; kingdom Metazoa; phylum Chordata; class Mammalia; order Rodentia; family Muridae; genus Montemys; species Montemys delectorum. The sequence goes on along the minus strand of JADRCD010215885.1, from coordinate 45,499 downwards.
TAACTAGGTGGTAGGGGAGATTGTCGTCAGCAAGGTCAGGGTGACAGTTTGTGGTCTTTTTTTGAAATTCACCACAAGAGGGGTTGTGGGGGGTTCTTCCAAAACTTGCTAATCTTGTTTTCATGGACCTTAACGTCATTGTGACCACCAGTTATTTTTGTTTTGGCCTTACTTAGCTTAGTCAGAGTGGCCTGGTCATTCTGTCTCAACATTCTGACCATCAGAACTTTGTTTTTACAGAATGTCCTTGGCTAACAGTTTCTCAGTGTCTGAAGCTGCTGCTTGCTACTGTAAAACTTAGTTTCCACATTGCTTGCTGCTTACAAGAGCTGGAATATGGCTCTCTTATTTTACTTTATTTCTACATCTCCAGAACTCTGTTTTTCACTTTATTACTTCAACAGGTCCTACAGACAAACAATAAACAGAAATACCAGAGTTAATAGATGCTATGGCCACACGGATCCAATATGTATGTACAGAACATCTCACTGAAACGCAAAAGAATGTACTTTCTTCTCAGCACCTCACAGAACTTCCTCTAGAACTGACTGTATACTTGGATACAAAGTAACTCTCAACAAATACAGGAGAACTACTTTGTGGATTTCATCCTACAGCTGTCAGGATGGCTAAGATTACCAACACAAGTGACAGCTCATGCTGGTGAGGCTGTGGAGTAAAGGGAAGACTCATCTATTGCTGGTGGGAATGAAAACCTATTCGGCCATGCAAATCAGTGTGGCAGTTCCTTAGGAATACGGGAATCAATGTACCTCAAGATCCTGCTACACTACTCATGGGCATAGAGCCAGTGGATACTTCACGCTAGTCCATGCTCATTGCTGTTCTAGTCATCATAACCAGAAACTAACTGGAAACAGCCTAGATATCCCTCACAGAAGAATGGGTAATGAAAATGTAGTATATTTACACATTGGAGTATTATTTAGTCACTAAAAAAAAAAAAAGAAATTCACAGGTAAATGGATGGAACTAGAAAAAAAAATCATCCTGAGTGGAGTATCTCAGACCCAGAAAGATTAATATGGTATGCATTTGCTTATATGTGGATTTAGCTGTTAAGTCAATGATAACCAAGCTATAGTTCCTAGAACCACAGAAGTTAGGTACAGGAAGTAGAGGGGACAGAGAAATAAAGGGGGGGGGGGAATAAAGGGAAAGACAGCTAAAAGTGAGGGCCATTTGAGGGGTAGTATGAAAATCTATACAGTAGAAGCTTCCTATAATATATACACATATGAAGGTGATCTAAATGAAATTGCCAGGTAACGGGAGAGGCCGAGCCTCAACTGGCCATCTCATGTCACCAAATGAAGCCTCCAGTAATAGGACTGGATTCTACCTAATTGAGTTGTTGGTCAAAGGGGTCCCGTGGGACTCCCCAAACAACCCAGCTGTTGACAAGACTGTAGGTTGCTCTCCACAGACGGATGGCAAGGCCCCATTGCTGAAAACAATACCTACCCAACTCATCAGACATGGAGGGGGTCAAAGGTGGTGCCTACACAGAACTTTCACTTCTATGTTCTAGTGTCTCTGGTACAGAAAGATACTCTGCACGATACCAAAAGAGATATGTAAATACTAAGCCAGCCACAAACCTTTTGCTCTACAGTGGTGTCCTGCCTGCAAGAGATGCTAGGGCAGTGGCATTGTGAAGTTTGTCGGAGTGACCAACAACTATCTGACTTAAAGCTTACTCCGTGAGATGGAACCGGTACCTGACACTGCTTGTATGACCAAGTACCTGGACTAGATAGCCAAGGAAGCTAGGGTAAAGCCAAATACTACTGTTAAAAAGAAAAAGCAGGGCTGGCGAGATGGCTCAGCGGGTAAGAGCACTGACTGCTCTTCCGAAGGTCCTGAGTTCGGATCCCAGCAACCAAATGTTGGCTCACAACCATCCGTCGTGAGATCGGACGCCCTCTTCTGGTGTTGTCTGAAGACAGCTACAGTGAATTACACTTTAGCGAGTGGGGCCTGAGCGAGTGGGGCCGGCAGAGGCCCTGAGTTCGATTCCCAGCAGCCACACACAGGATGGCTCATGGCCATCTGTACAGCTACAGTGTACTCATACACAGAAAATAAATAATAAAATAAATCTTTAAAAAAAAAGAAAAAGTCAATAAAATGACTCTTAATGACTTTCCGTTACTCATAGATCAGCGTCTTGCTCAGCCACCATCAGAGAAGCTTCCTTGTACAGCAGAGGGGAGCACACACAAGAGACCCATGGCAAGTTGTCTTGCAGAGACTTGAAGATCTTGGGGAACTCAGCCCTAAAGGGGTGTCTCCATTATGTCCATTCCCCAAGCCCTGCCTGCAGGAGAGGAGGCAGAAAGAGTGTAAGAGTCAGAAGGGGTGGGGGTCACCAGGGAAGCAAGTTCTCTAAGTTGACATAATCAAAGCTCATGTGAACTCGCAGATCCTGAGGCAGCAGGCATAGGGCCTGTGTGGGTCTGCATCAGGGCTTCTGCCTATGTAAGATCAAGTTTTCAACTGTACTGTGCAAATTTAGCCATTAGTTAAACTCAGGGGGAGACCGGCTCCCAGAACCTAGAAACAATGGGAGACCAGCAGTTCCCAGGACCCAAAAACAAGGGAACCAAGACGACCTGGCCAGAGAACCCAGAAACAACCTGGCCCAAAACAATTGCCAGGTGGCTAGCCCGCCCCTGGACCCTAGCACGAGCCAGCACCAATCAGAAACCACCCTGTACTTTCCTTTGCTTCAGTCTCCCCTCTTCCCCAGCAACTGTGTAGGTATAAAAACCTGTTTACATTTTTGCTTGGGGCCAGACTCCTCCACCCCTGTGAGGGATATGAGTCTCGCCCCAGCTAGCTGGAATAAAAAGCCTCTTGCAGATTGCATCAAGTCCGTGTCTTGGTGGTGTGTGGGGTTGTCGCTCCGGGAATCTCACACCTATTTATTAATTATTTGCATTAAAATTTTTTGTGGGATTCCTGAGTGTGAGAACAGCACTTTTTCTTGTTTTTTTTTTTCATTCTTTTCTTTTTTCCTTTCTTTCTTTCTTTCTTTCTTTTTTTCTTTCTTTCTTTCTTTTTTTTTTGGTTTTTCGAGACAGGGTTTCTCTGTATAGCCCTGGCTGTCCTACTTTGTAGACCAGGCTGGCCTCGAACTCAGAAATCCACCTGCCTCTGCCTCCCAAGTGCTGGGATTAAAGGCGTGCGCCACCACTGCCCGGCTCTTCTCTTAGTTTCTTGAACTTCTTTCAATTGCGATGCTTAGTTTTTACTTTATTTTATTATTATATTATTATATTTCATTGAATTATTATCCCTTAAAAGCCTGTTTGTTTTCTAGTGAGACAGAAAGGGATTGGATCCAGATGAGAGGGGAAGTGGGGTATAAATGGGAGGAAACCATAATCAGACATATTATGTGAGGGAAAAAAATCTATTTTCACTAAAAAGAAAAAAAAAAAGTAATTCCTTGTCAGATGTGATTAGCACACACCTGTAATCCTCGTACTGAAGAGGCAGGCAAATCTCTGTAAATTCAAGGCTAGCCTGGTCTATGTAGGTACAAATAGGCAAGCCAGTGCTACAAAAGTGAGACCTTCCTCAAAAAAACCACACAACACAAACAAAAAGGGGGTCGCCTGGAGGTCTAATCCCTAACACATCAAAACAGAAGATGACTACAAACAAACAAACAAACAAAAAAACAAACCCAAAACCCTACCTAAGCAACAAAGCCAAAAGAATGTGTTTCCAGAAACATCTGAGGTCCTGGGGCTATCTGTCTGTGGAGGTCGGTGCTTGGGTGGGGCAAGGCGGGAATTAGGGCTAGGACACCTGCTCTCCTCTCTGCAGCCACCTGCTCCTCCTCCACGCTTCCCAGTGACACCACAGGAGCTCCCAGAACCACCAGGAAGATTTTCCTCATCTCTTCCAGCCTCATCTACTCCAGCCAGCCCCACTCATTCTCTCGGCCTTCATCAGTGTCCCATGGAACACATGTGCCAGGGCCAGCAAGATGGCTCAGCAGGTAAAAGGTGCTTGCCACCAAGTATCCCCAGGTCCTGGTGGTGGAAGAACAGAACCTGCTTCTGCAGGTTGCCTTTTGACTTCCACGTGAACATCTTGCTTTAAACAGACAGACAAACAAACAAACAAACAAACAATGTAGTTATATCAAGTCAGACTGGTCATGAATCCATAATTCTGGATGAGAAGACAGCCACCATATATATATAGAGTGGACACATTTCAATTATTTGGGTAGAGGCATCTAGAGCTAGGTGATTCTGCAGGAGAGCCAGATTAGGGAAACACTCCCTACCCGCCCCCCCCCCCCCCACACACACACACAATGTAGAGACTGAACCTAGGGCCTTGTTCTCGCTGGGCCTTTTTAGTTCCAGTCATCTTTAAACTTTTCTAAAACAAAAACAAAAAAAACAGAACAAAACAAAACAAAATAAATCTAAACAAGGTCGGGCTTGGTGACACACGCCTTTAATCCCAGCCCTGGGAGGCAGAGGCAGGTAGATCTTTCTGGGTTCGAGGACGGCCTGGTTTACAGAACAAATCTAGGACAGTCATGGCTCTATTACGCAGAGAAACCCTGTCTTGAAAACCAAACCAAACAAACAACAGATCCAAACAAAAAACAAAATACCCCCCCCCCCAAACAAAAACAAAAACAAAAACAAACAAAACCCTTCCAAACCAGAAAACCCACTTGTCACATGCCTTCTGTAGGACTTTAGGCTAGAAATCTTAAGAAGAGGCCCCGGCCCGAAGGATTGTTTCCTAACCCTGTCTGCATAGTTCAGCGTTCCTACTGGGCTGAGCAGCAGTGAGGGCCGGAGTCGAGCCTCTTGTCAAGCTTCAGAACGTCAGACAGCTCCTCCTTTGTGTCATTCTGCTAATGAGATCTGCTCTGATTCCCTTTCTGGCCCAGAAGCCCTAATCTCCAAGCAGGGGGCTGGCGAGAGGGGAGAGAAGGGAGGTCCCCTCCTGACAAGCGTGACCCAGTGGTGAGCCGGGATTACACAGAATGTGCGTATGGCTGTGTGTGCGCACGCACCTGAGTACACGGCCCGGTGTTCAGAGAAGCAGAACCGATTTGAGTGGGGAATGGGACTCCAAGAGATATTAATACTTAGAGAGATGAGGGGAGGGACAGAGAGGGAGGGAATTACTGAGCGGGGAGAGAGATGGCAGGAAGATGTGTATGTGTGAAGTAGCAATGGAACCTTCAGCACAAGGATTGCAAGAAGCAAGCAAAGGTTCTGAGACCAGGCTGCAGCCTCAGGCTTAGGTGGACAGGCAGAAGGGTCTCAAAAAACGAGTGAAGCACCCACAGAGAGTGGATGGCTCAGTGGACAAGAGCACGGGGGCTCTCCAGGAGGACCAGGACTCCATCCCCAACACGGAATGGTGGCTTCTAACCTCCTGTAATTCCTGTTCCAGGGGATCTGATGCCCTCTTCTGGTCTCTACAGGCATCAGATACTCACTGTGAACATGTGGGTGCAGGCACAATACCCGTATATGTACAATCGATAAACAAGTCTAAACAAAAGACACAGAGAAATAGTTGGACATATAGAGACACTCAGAGATAAAAAGACAGAGAGAAAGACAGAAAGGGAGGAAAAGAACCAGAACTGGAGCTGCAGAGAGACAGAGATTAGAGGGAGAGCCTGACAGAGACACAGGTGGAGACTAACAGAGAGACAGCCAGAGACTTAGAGATTTAGAGACAGAGAGTCTAACACAGACACAGGCAGAGATGGACAGAGACATAGAAAGTCAGGGAGAGGCGTAGACAAAGACACAAAGAAACTCAGAGTGACAAGGTCTGAAGTAGTGATGAGGATATAGAGGCAGAGATTAGAGGCAATCGAGAAGAACAGAGCAATGGAGAGATGGTAGAGATAGAGAGAGACAGAGTTGGGGACTGAGGAAGGGAGAAAAGGAGAGAGAAAGGCAGAGAGACACACAGAAAGAGAGAGGAACTGAGGCAGAGAAAAGGAGAACCATCAGGAACTACACGTTTGAATTAGTTCACTCATCCAGGGCACAGGTCTCTCTTCCAGTTATTCCAGCGGTGTCAGGGTGTCAGGAGACTTATAGGTTCAATGCTAGCCTGGGCTGCAAAGAACAATCCAGAAAGCCCTGTGCCTTTCTTTTCCCAGTCTCCCAGGAGCACTGTACACTTTCCCCTGTGCTTTTGAAAACATTTCTTTCCAGATAGTAGCTAAAGCTAGAGGGACATCCGTTAGACCTAAGGAAAGACTTCCTCGAGAAGTAGGGGCTCCTGGCAGGAGTTGGGCCTTCCCTCCTTTCCTCATCAACACTAATTGCCAAGATGTCACGGTGTGGGTGGTGGGGGTGGGATTAAGCAGACGGTGCCCTTCCCCCAGCCAATGTCACCTCCTGTTGCCCAGTGAGTCCCCCACCTTCCCTGGGATTACCCCTCGAGATCCAGGCCACAATAGATGACATCACTCCCAGCTCAGGCTTAAAGTCGCCCCATGTGAGGGGACCTATTTCCTCTAGCCTCTGCTGTCTGAGGACACCATCCAGTACCTGAGTATCCAGGAGAGTCCCCTCCTTTCTTCTTTCCAAAGGTGAGTCTTTCCAGAAGAGGCTGCTGAACGGAGGAGAGAGAGAGAGACAGAGAGAGAGAGAGAGAGAGAGAGAGAGAGAGAGAGACAGAGAGAGAGAGAGAATGAGAGAGAGAGAAAGAATGAGAGAGAGAGACAAACACAGAGACAGAGACAGAGAGAGACAGAGAGAGAGAGAGAGAGAGAGAGAGAGAGAGAGAGAGAAAGAATGAGAGAGAGAGAGAGAGAGAAGAGAGAGAAAGAGAGAATAAATATTTTATTCTCACCTGTGTTTGTTCCGGGTCTGGTGTAGTTTGACATGAAGATGGACCTGTGATGCTTTCTGAACAAATTTACATAGGGTAGAGGTTCTAGCAGGTGTTCAGGCCACATAGGACCATGGTAGGAGGAAGTAAAGTTGTACCAGTTGGGGACCAGTTGTTGGGATCCAGGAGTGGCTTTAGTGGGATTTTATACTCTGAGGACGTTCAGAGGTGGAATGTGTCATCTAAGCACACATCCATGGTGTGTGAGCATGTTTGTGCGTTTGTGTATGTATGTGTACAATGTATATGTGTGTCTATGTGAGAGAGCACCTGTGGAGGACAGAGATAGACATACTGGTTGTCTTCCTAAATACTTCTGTTTGCTATTTTTTCCTAGAACTCTCTAGGTAGACCAGGTTGGCCTTGATCTGATGGATCTTCCTGCCCCTGCCACCCAAGTACTTAAGGTTAAAGGTGTTCACCATCACACCCAGCCCATCTCAGACAAGGTCTTGCACTCAACCTGGATCTCCCTGTTGAGCAGAGGCTGGCTGGACAGTGAGCCCTGTGTATCTGGTTGTCCCTGTTCCCCCAACACTGGGGTTACAGTGTGCCCAGCTTTTATCTGGGTGCTGGGGATCTGAACTCAGATCCTCACATATGCACAGGAGGTGCTTTCTCTACCGAGTCATCTCCCCATCCCTCCGAAACCTTTTAAATTTAATTTTATTTTTTTGAGAGGGAGTCTTTTGGAGCATAGAGTGGACTTGAACTTGTTCCATAACAGAGGCTGGTATGTCCTGCTTGTATTTTCTTTAACTCTTTGGGATTTTTCTTCTCTCTTTGTAAGGTATATATTTATTACATAAATATATATGTATATATATTTAGTGTGTGTGTGTGTGTGTGTGTGTGTGTGTGTGTATCTTCTGACTCCTTTGTTGAAGTCAGAGGACAACTTGCTGGAGTCTGAGTCAGTTCTCTGTGTCCACCATGTAGGTCTTAGGAATCAAACTCAGGTTTTTAGGCTTGGTGGCAAGCATCTTTATGGTTGAGCCTTCCCGTGGCCCCTGAGATTTCCTTTTCATTTGTGCATGTACCAATGCATAGATCATCCTCTCCCTGGAGAACGCTGGTTCTTTTCACTGCCTAGCACTTGGGTGCTATTTGATTGTTGATAGGATGGATCCCTGTCTTATTAGATTGTTTACTGGTTAAAACATAGGCTAGGGCTGTAGCTCAGTCGAAAGATGAGCGCTAACATGTTCTACACAGCTATTTGCTCACATACAAATGGGAGAAAAATTACGCTTAACATTTTTTTCCTTTTTAAAAAATACATTTTTGTTTACTTTACATTTGGATCATAGTCCCCCCTCCCTCCCCTCTTCCTAATTCCACCCTTACATATCCCTCCTCCCTTTTCTCCCTCCCCTTCTTCCTCAAGAAGGGGAGCCCCCCCTTGGATACCACCCCATCCTGGGACATTTCAGCAGGTCTAGGAACATCCTGTCCCACTGAGCCCCATCCAGGGAGTCCAAATAGCGGATAAAGGGATCCAATGGCAGGGAACAGAGACTGAGACAGCCCCTGTTCCACTTGTTAGGAGAACCACATGGATACCAAGTTGTACATTTGCTACAGATGTGTAGGTCTAGGTCCAGCTCCTGCATTAAGCTTAACATTTTGAGGCCAATATGGATGCTAATTTCTGCTCAGTGCCAGCTCAATTTAGTAAACTGGAATTCGTTCTCCGAGGTTGAGAGCAGGGCTAATGTTTCTAAGGATTCAAGTGACAGATGTTGAGTTTGGAAGGAAAACACCAATATTACTGACTTTTTTTTTCCCTCAATGGCTGCAGCAACTTTTCTAGGATCCATGGTCATCCAAATGAAATCACAGAGCCATGCAGCAGGCCGTAGTGGTGTATACTTTTAATCCTAGCATTTGGGAGATACAGGCAGGCAGATCACTGTCAGTTTGAGGCCAGCCTGGCACTTGGGAGGCAGAGACAGGTGGATCTCTGAGTTCAAGGCTAGCCTGGTCTACAGAGTGAGATCCAGGACAGCCAGGGCTACACAGAGAAACCCTGTCTTGAAAAAGCCAAAAAAAAAAAAAAAATTGGGGAGTTGGATGGCTCAGTGGTTAAGAGTACTGGCTGGCTGCTCTTCAGAAGGACTGGGGTTTTGATTCCAAGCACCCACAGGGTGGCTCACAACTGTTTGTAATTATGGTTCCAGGGTACCCAATACCGTTTTCTGGCTTCTTCTGATGGCACCAGGTGTGTTTGTGTTCATAGAAATACATGCAGACAAAACACTCAAACACATAATGTTAAACCAAAACACCTATACAAAGAAAGTAACAAAAAAATTCCAAAACCAACGAAGTTCGATATTACTGCTGCGTCTGTCTTTTTTTTTTTGTTTTTGTTTTTTGTTTTTTGAGACAGGGTTTCTCTGTATAGCCCTGGCTGTCCTGGAACTCACTCTGTAGACCAGGCTGGCCTTGAACTCAGAAATATGCCTGCCTCTGCCTCCCAAGTGTTGGGATTAAAGGTGTGCGCCATCACTGCTGGGCTGCATCTGTCTTTCTCTCTGTCTCTCTGTTTCTCTCTTTCTCTCTGTTTCTCTCTCTCTCTCTCACCTCTCTCTCTTTCTGTATCTATCTATCTATCTATCTATCTATCTATCTATCTATCTATCTATCTAGAGACAGTCTTTTGTAGCCCATGCTGGCCTTAGATTTGCTAAATAGATGAGGATGACCTTGAACTTCTGTTCCTTCTACTTCCACCTCCAGAGTCCTGGGATTACAAGAGTGAGCCATCATGTTACTGTTTCTTATACTGTGTGTTTGTGTGTGTGTGTGTGTGTGCACTCTGTAAGTGTGTATATATTTTTGAATATGCCTGCATATGTGGAGGTCAGAGGATAACATCAATGTTTTCCTCCATTCCCTCTGCGTTGTTGCTTTGAGACAAGGTCTCTCTCTGTGAACTAGGCACAGGACATTTTGACAAGGCTGTCTGCATAGCTAGCTCTTGGGGTCCGCCTGCTTCTGCCCTTCCTAAGGCTGCAGTTACAGACACACAAAGCCATGCCTGGCTTTTTACATGGCTGCTACAAATGTGAACGCAGGTCCCCATGCTTTTGCAGTAAGCACTCTTATCTACTTAACTGTTTCTTCTGCTCCCACCTCACCTCACTTTTGAGACAAAGTCTCCTGTATCCCAGGGTAGCCTCTAACATGATAAGGAGCCTAGGATGTCATTGACTCTCCAACCTCCACCTTCTGAACTCTAGTTACAGGTGTGTGCCACCATGCCTAGTTTATGCCATGTTGGGGACTGAACCCAGGGGGCTTTGCACATTCAAGGCAAGTACTGAACCCGCTGACCTATACCCCAAGCCTCCTGTTGTCGTTGTTGGGTAGGGTCTGCTTATGAATCCCAGGTTGGCTTTGAATTTGAGTCAGCCCTCCTGCCTCAGGCTCTGAGTGCTGGGAGGGCAGAGGTGAGCAAGCCTCCACATCCAGATAGTGAGGGAGAATGAGACACCGGGGTGTTAGCAGGGTGGTGCTGGTTAGTGGTCAGAGAACAACATGCAGGTGTCAGCTCTCCCCTTCTACCGAGGTTGTCTGGCTCAGCAGCAGGTGCATTCACCAGTGAGCCGTCTTACTGGCCTAATTACTTTGTGTGTATATATTCACATGTTTGGGGAAGTGTGCACACCTATTGGGACATAAGGTGACTTACTCTATTACTTTCAACACTATTATTTTGAGATTTGTTCTCTCACTGAGCCAGGGTCTGGGCTGACAGTCATCAAGTTCTGGTGATCTCTTGTGTCTGCCCCTCTCACACGTGTCTTAGGGTTCATGTGGTCAAGCCTGCCTCTCCCACTTTGTATTTTGAGAAAGGAAGAACCCTTCTCTGTAGCTCTGGCTGGCCTGGAACTCACTACGTAGATGGAGATGGCCCAGAACTCCAAGAGATCCATTCACCCACCTTTGCCTCATGGGTACTGGGATTTAAGGCATGACTCAGGTGCTGGATGTGAACTCAGGTCCTTGTGATTGTGGTGTGACAACTGTTCTTATCTACTTTTCCAGCCCATGCACTAGCATGTATTATTATTATTATTATTATTATTATTATTATTATTATTATTAAAAAATATTATTTGTACCAGGCAGTGGTGGCGTTCACTTTTAATCCCAGCACTTGGGAGGCAGAGGCAGGTGGATTTCTGAGTTTGAGGCCAGCCTGGTCTACAGAGTAAGTTCCAGGAAAGCCAGGGCTATACAGAGAAACCCTGTCTCAAAAAAAACAACAACAAAAATATTATTTGTGCATTTGCACATGAGTGAGGGTACTTACTGAGGCCAGTGGAAGGCAATGGCTCTTTTGGAGCTAGAGTTACAGGCAATTGTGAGCTCTGTGATATGGGTGATGAGAACTGAACTTGGGTTCTCTGGAAGAGCAGCAAGCACTCCTAATCATTGAAGCAACTTTCAGCCTCTGCATCCCCTACCTTTTTAGATTATGTTTTTATTATTAAAACTGATGTATGTGCGCATGTGTGTTTATGTATGTGTGTGTGCAGCTGCCTTTGGAGGCCAGGAATGTAGGATCCTTTGGAGCTGAAGTTACAGGTAGAACCACCCAATGTAGGAGCTGGGAACTGAACCTGGGTCCTCTGAAAAAGCAATGAATGCTCATAACTGTTTAGCCATCTTCTCAGCCCCTCTTCTCCTCTTCCTCTTGTTTGTTTTTGAGACAAGGTTTCTCTGTGTAGCCCTGGCTGTCCTGGAACTCAATCTGTAGACCTGGATGTCCTCAAACTCAGAGATCCACCTGCCTCTGCCTCCCAAGTTCTGGGATTAAAGGCATGTGACACTACATCTGACTCCAGCCCCTCTTAATTTTTATAAAGATTTGTTTATGTGCATATGCTTGAGTGTATGCATGTGCACCATGTGCACACATTGTCTACAGAGGAAGAGGGAATTTTATGTGAGTTACCATGTGAGGTCTGGGAATAGAACCCAGGTCCTCTGCCAGAACAGCCACTGCAGGGCTGTCTTTCCAGGCTCTATACATTATATGTTTAAAATTAGTGCCTTGTTTAAAAATCATAAACAGTGGCATAATGTGCATGTTGATAGCACTGGCTTTTATTCGTTGAATATACACAATATATAGCAAATATATTCATAAACTTTACATATTAAATGACACTAAATACAAATATAATAAATATTTATATGATCTATTATTATCTATAATTTAGATATATAGTATATGTACACATGCACTTGGTATCAAAGTGTGACTTTGACAGTAATCTCAGCACTTGGGAGGTGGAGATAGGAGTATTGCTATGAGTTTGAGGACAGTCTGGGCTATGTAGTAAGTTCCTGTCCCATTCATGGTACATCCAGGAGATAGCTTATTCAGTAACCTGCTTGCTTTTTTATAAGTATGAGGATCTGAGTTTGTTTCCCAGAAGCCAGGCTAAAAAAATGGGCATGGTGTGTTCATAATCCCAACACTGGTGAAACAGAAGCAGCTGGATCCAGCCATCCTAGCTTACATGGCAATTTCCAGACTAGTGAGAGACCTGATCTTACAATCCAAGGAAGAAACGAGGGATGTAGCTCAGGAGGTAGATTGCATTTGTAAAGACCTGGGTTCGGTATCCGGCACTGCATCAACCAGGTATGGTGGTATGGACTTGTGATCTCAGTACTTGGGAGCTGGAGACAAGAGGATAAAGAGCTCAAGGTTATTCTCAGCCATCTGGCAAGTCTGAGGCCAACCTGAGCTATGGAAGGCCTTCTCTCAAAAATAAAATGAAAAAAAAAAATGAGGTGGGTAGCCTGATCAATAAATTTGGGGTTGAATTTTAGCCTCCCCTCCACTTCTACACACACACACACACACACACACACACACACACACACCCCTCATACATACATACATACAACCCCCATATATACAAACACACACATACACTCACACACAAATATCCCTCCACACTCCCCTATAAACACACACAGCACTTACAAACACATACATACAAGCACACACACACACACACACACACACCTACCCCTTGGGAGTGATGGCTAATATAAATAGTCTCAGTGCTTGTGAGGTGGAGGCAGGAGAGTCAGAAATATGAAATCAGCTTTGGCCACAGCCTTGACAAGTTTAATGTCATCTAGGACTACATGAAACACTACTGCACAAAATAAAAAAAACTTTTTTTTTTTTTTAAATTTGGGTGTTGTGGTTTGGTCTACAATTGAGTTCTATGCCAGTAGCCAGGGCTATAGAGGAATTTTAATCTAGCAACATGGTTACTCTGGCAAGGGATCATACCCAAAGAGATAGGTCCGTGTGATCTGGTTGGAATACAGACACACTCTTAGTACACTCTTAATCTCTTTGGCTGGAATATAGACAAGCCCTTAGTACACACCTTTAATTCCAAACAATGATGTCTAAATGAAGGGGCTGGTGAAGTGATGAGTCAGAGAAAGATTTGACAGAATGAGTGAGAGATAGGATATGTACAACTCTCTTAAGAACAGACAAGAGAGCTGGAGAGATGGCTCAGCACTTAAGTGCCCTGACTGTTCTTCCGGAGGTCCTGAGTTCAAATCCAGCAACCACACAGTGGCTCACAACCATCCGTAATGAGATCTGATGCCCTCTTCTGATGTGTCTGAAGACAGCTGCAGTGTACTTACATATAATAAATAGATAAAAAAATCTTAAAAAAAAAAGAAAGAAAAAAGAACAGACAAGAAAGAGGCTACTTAAGAACAGGGCAGGGAGAGGAGTTGATTTGAGTTCAGTTGAGTTCGGTGCAGGTCAGTTGAATGCCATGGAGTTCGGTTGAATTTGTGCAGCTCTGTCCAGTTTGTGCACAGTCACTGAAGTCAGTGCAGTTCAGAAGCAGTTTTTCCAAGAAGAGCAATTCAGTCAGAAGTAGAGAGAAGCCAGTTTGAATCTTGTAGAGGCGTTTGAGCCAGACAGTTGAGTTGAACCAGCCAGCCAGAGTTCAGAAAGAGCTAGAAAGGGTGAACTTATTTAATACTCTATCTCAGAGCCTGAAATATTCTAGGCCTACGTTGAGCAGACGGAGGCTAGAAGTGGAAGCCTTCTAAATCTGGGCTTGTAGAAGATTGGATTGTATGAAGGCTTGAAGCTTCCAGGCCTAGTTAGATAGAAACACTTGGCTGAGCCCAAGTTGTGCATTCATACGCCTTGGGTACATCTCTCATCTCATCACTTCATCTGAGGAAATAAAAGTGACAGTTACATAGGGCTATGTACTGAGGCCCTGAAACTTAGGTAGACCAGGATACCAGGATGGCCTTAAAGTCACAGAGTTCTGCTTCTTCAGCTAGGAGAAAATGAATGTTCTACAACACTTGGCCTCTAAAAATGTATGTGTGTGTGTGTGTGTGTGTGTGTGTGTGTGTGTATGTGTGTGTGTGTGAGACAGAGACAGAGAGAGAGAGAGAGGGAGAGGGAGAGAGAGAGGGAGAGAGAGGGAGAGGGAGGAGAGAGAGAGGGGAGAGAGGGAGGGAGAGAGAGGGAGAGAGCTTTTGATGGGCAAGGTTGGTTGGATCCCAAAGAAGACCTGAAGCAGGATGTGAGTCTCAGTTTATAAATGCCCAGACATTGGGCAGAGGAATCTGTTGGACACCCTGTTCTCTTGTAGGCGCCCTCATCTGGGCCCCAGTCTCTGAAGATCATGATGGCATATATGAATCCGGGGCCTCACTATTCGGTCAATGCCTTGGCTCTGAGTGGCCCCAGCGTGGACCTGATGCACCAGGCTGTTCCATACTCAAGTAAGTGTGTTCTCCTTTTCACCTCCAGTCTATCTTTTAAGAACCTGTGAGGTTCATTGCCCTCAGAAGAAAGAGCATTCATGGGGTGGAGGCTCTATGTCCATTTGCAAAGGAGTTTGGCATTCCAGGGACATTTACTTGTTCCCCAGGAATTCAGAGGAGTATAAAGTCATGATATTGACTCCCTCTGGAGGGACAGGGCAGGGGAAGGGAACTGGTCTGGAAGCAGAATCAACAGGATTTCCGTCTGTTTGTAAAGTTTTTTTTTTTTTTCCTTTCTACTTTTGGAGTAGAGGTTGTTGGTCTGGAATCCAGGGCCTTGTGGCTTCTAGATAGGCACATTAGCATGGAGCTACGCCCCACCATAACTGCAGGATTCTAGGCAGGGGTTCTCCCACTGAGCCATGCTTCCAGACCCTCACTCTATGACTGAGCATGTCCCAGCCTCCTGACTCTAGACTCTATAGTACTGAGATTGAAGTCCTTCACCATCATGCTGTACTATGATACACACTATTATTTAACATCTCTCTCTGTCTCTTTCTCTCATCTTCCTCCCTCCCTCCCTTCCTTCCTTCCTCCCTTCCTTCCTTCCTTCTTCCCTTCCTTCCTTCCTTCCTTCCTTCCATCCTTCCTTCCATCCTTCTATCCTTCCAACAGGCTCTCACTATGTAGCCCTGGCCTGGAACTCTCCATATAGACCAGGTTTCTTTACAAATTCACAGAGTTCTGCCTGTTTCTGCCTCCTGAGTGCTGGAATTAAAGGCAGGATCCACCTGATATAGCCTTTCTCTTTCCTTGAAGAACAGCATGAAGGGTAGGGAGCAGGGGGCGTGTTTGCCATGGCTCCCTTGTAGAGAGGTCTGAGGACAACTTTTGGGAGTTGTTTTTTCCCTTCTACCATTGGGTCCCAGGAATTGAACTCAGGCCCGCAGGCTTGTCCACAAGTGTCTATACATGCTGCACCATCTTGCTGGCCCCCCTTTTTCCCTCTTACATTAAGTTGAACCATCGAGGCTTACCACTTTTATAAGCAGAAGTCATGGTTATTGACAATGTCAACAAAATGTATCTTTGAGCATAGAGTTTCAAGAGAGGAGTCTGGTGCAGTGATCCTCGCCTGTAGTCCCAGAGATCTGGAAGGCTGAGATAGGAGGAGCTCTTGAGCCCATGATTTCAGGGCCAGCCTGGACTATGTCGTGAAAGAGAGGGGGAGGGATAAGAGGAAGGGGGAGGTAAAAGGGAGGATAGAAGAGAGAAGGAGGAAGAGAAGAAGAAGGGGAGAGAGAGGAGGAGAAGAGGAGGGGGTAGGAATGAAACAAGGGCAAAATGAGGGGCAAATCCTTGCAGGGCTAAAACCAGTTCCCATCAGTGAATGAATGACTGG
Source organism: Montemys delectorum (assembly GCA_019843815.1). Classification (NCBI taxonomy): domain Eukaryota; kingdom Metazoa; phylum Chordata; class Mammalia; order Rodentia; family Muridae; genus Montemys; species Montemys delectorum. Next base: position 29,370 of record JADRCD010215885.1, on the reverse strand, counting down.
AACACATCTCTTGATTCCTTTGGGGACTCAACCTCCACTAGGAGAGGCCAGGAAATCAATCAAAGCCCCTTTGTCTAGGCTGATGGATGTGCAGAAAGGACTTTGGGATAGGCATTCATCTGTACCTCAAGGCCTCTGGCAAGCAGGCTTAGCTAACCTGAGGATTCTTTAATTTGCCCGAGCTTAGGTGCTCCTAGGAAGCAGCGTCGGGAGAGGACTACATTCACCAGGAGCCAGCTGGAAGAGCTGGAGGCCCTATTCGCCAAAACCCAGTACCCGGATGTGTATGCACGGGAGGAAGTCGCTCTCAAGATCAACCTGCCTGAGTCCAGGGTCCAGGTAGGATGATCTGCTCCTTGGACCCCTTGAACCCTTACTGTAACTTTCTGTGGGTCCGTGTCAGATCCAGAGTGGATGAGAGAGAGAGAGAGGCCAAGGCTAGCAGCCATATTTATGAAGTGGTCTAAATGCCCCTCATGTTCCTTATGTCATTCTCCTTATACGATGCCTCGTGTGTGTGCCAGGCAAATGCTCTACCACTGAGCTACATGCCTAGCTTTCGTATTATTATATTTATATGTAAAGTTGCACGCATATGCATACTATGAAATTGGCTGATGAGGATATGCCTATATGTGTACTTATGCCTAGATACACAACTGCATGTATGACATGTGAATACAATGCATGTATGATTACACATACATAGTCATGAGCAGGGGCACGTTAATATGATGTGTTTAAATGTGCATGGCTGTATGTATGATATGTGAGTAAAATGTATGCATTCATAAGCAGGAAAAAGTAAATGTAATATGTTCATATGTGTATGATTGCATGTATATATGTGAGGACAACGCACAATTGCATGCGTGGTCAATCAGGTAGGTAGATGATGCATGACGGCTGGCATATGCATGTATGTATGACTGCCTGCATGTGTGATTCATGTGTGATCAGTGCATGTAGGTTGCTGTGTGCGTGTGTACATGCATGATTGGATAGGTACACAGATCATGGACAGAGATGCCCATGTGAGTTTACTTCCCCTCCCCATTTCCTCTCTCTATCTAGGTCTGGTTCAAGAATCGCAGGGCGAAATGCAGACAGCAGCGACAGCAGCAGAAACAGCAGCAGCAGCCCCCTGGGGGACAGGCCAAGGCTCGTCCTGCGAAGAGGAAGGCAGGCACATCCCCGAGACCCTCTACAGATGTTTGTACAGATCCTTTGGGCATTTCAGATTCTTACAGCCCATCTCTGCCTGGCCCCTCAGGTTCACCTACCACAGCGGTGGCCACCGTGTCCATTTGGAGTCCAGCCTCAGAGTCTCCTTTGCCTGAGGCCCAGAGAGCTGGCCTAGTGGCTTCGGGGCCCTCTCTCACCTCAGCCCCTTATGCCATGACCTATGCCCCTGCCTCTGCTTTCTGTTCTTCCCCTTCAGCTTATGCATCTCCAAGTTCCTATTTCAGTGGATTAGATCCCTACCTTTCTCCCATGGTGCCCCAGCTAGGGGGTCCGGCTCTCAGCCCCCTCTCTGGCCCCTCTGTGGGGCCATCCCTGGCCCAGTCCCCCACCTCCTTGTCAGGCCAGAGTTACAGTACCTATAGCCCCGTGGACAGCCTGGAATTCAAGGACCCCACAGGCACCTGGAAATTCACCTACAATCCCATGGACCCTCTGGACTACAAAGATCAGAGTGCCTGGAAGTTTCAGATCTTGTAGAAGAGGCTTCATATTCCCATTTCCAGCAGAATCATCCTCTCTGGACTCCAGCTGTCTCCTCCAGCTTAGATTCCAGGAGAGTAGCTCTCAGCCAGCAACAGCAAGTAACAATCCTGCCAAAGGCTGTGAACAATTCAGTCTCAGGTGTAGTCTGACCTCAGCTCCATTAGAGAGCTTAGCCCCTTTACAGCATACCCCAAGCAATGAAAGAGGCTCCTTCCTGTCTCAAGACAACCCGTGGCAATCAGTAGACGTCAGTACTGATGTGCGGATCTCATGCTTTTCCCCAGTCTCCAGTAAAGGTGCTGAGAACTTGCTCTGGAGAGAAAGGAAATCTGTCTTGCAAGTGACTTGGAGAATCTTTGGCTTAGAACTCCTGGTGCCCTAAGCCAGGTGTGGTGACTCAATGTTCATAATCCCAGCATGGAAGAAGCTGAGGCAGGAGGATTGCTGGGAACTAGAGGCCAGACTGGACTATGAAGCGAGACCTCTAAATTCATTTGGAAAACGTATACAGTTGAAGTTAATAAACATCAGGTTTACATGGTAGGTTTAGGGGTTCTATATATTCATTTGAACACGTATATATGATTTAAATGTACATATGATTTATGTGTCTGTAGGTATGCTACAGGCCTGATCACCAAACTGAGCTGGGATGCTGTGGCTTGTATAAAAACAAAATGCAAAAGAAGTTTGATGTGGCTGTTAGGGAGGACTTGAAAGATAAATAGAATGTTCTAGAGCCCAAGGTGCCCCAGTCAGAGGTTCCTAGGGTCAGATTGAGGAGGCATAAGTGATGAAGTCCTCCAGATGCCTCTAGCAATTGAATCTCAGGAGGCAGGAAGTCGCACTCATGGCCACACCTGGGCAGAGGTCTCTTAGACATCCATAGAGTATGCCTAATGTCAGGCTTTCTATTCCTGCACAAATGTCATGACCGAGAAGCAAGTTGGGGAGGAAAGGGTTCATTTAAGTTACACTCTTTTCATTGCTGTTGATCACCAGAGGAAGGCAGGACTGGGAACTCAAGCAGGTCAGGAAGCAGGAGCTGATGCAGAGGCCATGGAGGGATGTTCCTTACTGGCTTGCTTCCCCTGGCTTGCTCAGCCTGCTCTCTTATAGAACCCAAGACTTCCAGCCCAGGGATGGCACCACCCCACAAGAACCCTCCTTTCTTGATCACTAATTGAGAAAATGCCTTATAGCTGGAGCTCATGGAGGCATTTTCTCACCTGAAGCTCCCTTCTGTGTGATAACTCTGGCTTGTGTCAAGTTGACGCAAAACCAGCCAGTACATCCAATACTCTTTTTAAAAAAGATTTATTTTATTTGTGTGAATACACATTAGCTCTCTCCAGACACACCAGGAAAGGGGACATTGGATCCCATTGCAGATGGCTGTGAGCCACCATGTGGTTGCTGGAAATTGAACTTAGGACTTCTGGAAGAGCAGTCAGTGCTCTTAACTGCTGAGCCATCTCTCCAGCTCATGGACAATATTCTATTTCATAAACCAGGAGTGGAGGCACATGCTTGTGATCTCAACACGAGGGAGGTGGAGGCAGAAGGATTATGAGTTCAACGTCATTCTAGGCTACAATGCACGTTTGAGGCCACACTGGGCTACATAAAACCCTGTTGCCCTCCCCACCCCTGCAAATCCTACTTTCCAAGCCACAAGGTTGATAAGGCAAATGGACACGGAATGACGAGGTCAGGAGTTCCCCTCATTTAATGTTAGCTTCTCTGTTCTCTCCTTTCCTACTTACTAGCCTCTCAGGTGTCCCTTCCCTGGCTACCCAGAGTGAAACTGATTAAAAATGTTGGATCCCACTTAAATATGGGTGTTTTTTTCCCCCTTTGTTTCTGTGTGATTTGTGTGTGTGTGGACGGGGTAGGGGCAAACTTGGTTAGGTAGGAAGAAATTAAGATTTGCTTTGCTCTTTCTGCCCATAGTGTGCTCCTGGGTACTTTCCATTTGACAATGCTTTTCTCTGTATCTTTTTTTTTTTGTCTTTTCGAGACAGGGTTTCTCTGTGTAGCCCTGGCTGTCCTGGAACTCACTCTGTAGACCAGGCTGGCCTCGAACTCAGAAATCCGCCTGCCTCTGCCTCCCAAGTGCTGAGATTAAAGGCGTGTGCCACCACTGCCCAGCTTCGGCTGGGATTATTTTTGAAATTTATTATTTTTTTTTTTTTTTGTTTTTCGAGACAGGGTTTCTCTGTGTAGCCCTGGCTGTCCTGGAACTCACTCTGTAGACCAGGCTGGCCTCGAACTCAGAAATCCGCCTGCCTCTGCCTCCCAAGTGCTGGGATTGAAGGCGTGCGCCACCACCGCCCGGCTTTTCTCTGTATCTTCTAGAAGTCAACTAAGGAGGAACACAGGACCAGGGCAGGTAGAGAAGGCCTGGGATCCCAGCACTTGGGACCTGAGGGGGAGGATCTCAAGTTTAAGATCTGCTTAGGAAACTTAATCACAGACACGTTTTAAAAGAGGCTGTCAGTGTAGGTCAGGATACAACACCTGACTAGAATCCCCCAGTGAGGGGCTGGGGGGCGTGGCTCAGTGGTAGAGCCCCTGCCTAGAATCCCCCAGTGAGGGGCTGTGGGCGTGGCTCAGTGGTAGAGCCCCTGCCCAGAATCCCCCAGTGAGGGGCTGGGGGCGTGGCTCAGTGGTAGAGCCCCTGCCCAGAACCCCCCAGTGAGGGGCTGGGGGCGTGGCTCAGTGGTAGAGCCCCTGCCTAGAATCCCCAGTGAAGGGCTGGGGGCGTGGCTCAGTGGTAGAGCCCCTGCCTAGAATCCCCAGTGAGGGGCTGGGGGCGTGGCTCAGTGGTGGAGCCCCTGCCTAGAATCCCCCAGTGAGGGGCTGGGGATGTGGCTCAGTGATACAGTACTTGTCTAGACTATTGGAGGCCCTAGGTTCAGTTCCCCATACAACAAAAAGAAAATAAGTTGCCAGGCGGTGGTGGCACACGACTTTAATCCCGCACTTGGGAGGCAGAGGCAGGCGGATTTCTGAGTTCGAGGCCAGCCTGGTCTACAGAGTGAGTTCCAGGAGGGCTACACGGAGAAACCCTGTCTCAAAAAAACCAAAAAAACAAACAAACAAACAACAAAAAAAAGTCAGTCCTAAGTGTAGGCATCATCACATCCATGCCCCTCATAGACATTATTATAGGTGGGGAAACTGCAAGGGGTCGGAGTCAGTTCACCCACCATGCCCTACATCTGGTAGAACTTCTTATTGGTCCCTTCTTGGGATGCACAATCCCTTCCATTAAAAAAGTATTCACGGGTGTGGGTAATTTTGTCTGCATATGTGACTGTGGACCGTGTGAAGGCAGTGCCTTTGGAGACCAGGAAAGGGCACCGAATTCTCTGGGCGGGAGTTCCAATTACAGAGGAGTATACGTGGGTATGTGCATACTGGGAATCAGACTTGGGTCGTCTGGAACAGCAGCCAATTCTCTTACCCACTGAGCCGTCTTCCCACCCCACCCCCTTCTTTTAAAGGCAGGGTCTTGCTACATAAGTATGGTTGGCCTCAAACTCCTAGAAATCTGACTCCCATCGGCTGGGGTCACAGATATGTGCTTGGTCTCCTGTACTTTCTGGTCATCTCCCTTCTATTCTTTCCATTTCTGTCCTCACCCCTGTGGCTGTCTGTCTGTCTCTCTTATCGTTCCCCCCTCCACCCCAGGCATTCTGTTTCCTGTGTCCCTGGACAGGACTAATTTAGTAAATGCTCCAATCCTCTTAGGACAACAGTCCAGCCTCAGCAGAAAGGCAGGGGAATTATGGAGGATTAGGCTCAGCCTCAGGACCCGTGGGGGAGGGGACTCGGACTCTGTGGGGACAGCCATTTTCTTTCTAAACTACATGACATCTGTTCCACATCCCATCCGTTCCACATGAGCACAGTTCTATTTGTGTGCACCACAATGATACAACCACCGGCTTACTGCTTGTTTGTGTGCGTATGTGTTTGTGTGTGCGCGTGCGTGTCCCAGTGCTTGCACGTGCAGAGGTCAGAGGAAGACGTGAGGTGCTTTCTTCTTTCACTCTGCCTTTCCCCCTTTTCGTCTCTTAGACTTATTTATTGTACTTAATGTGATTGAGTGTTTTGCCTGTATGTAGGTATGTGCACCATATGGGTTTAATGCCCTCGGAGGCTAGATCAGGCCCAGAAAAAAAAATTAAATTACATTGATGTGTGAGTGTGTGAGTGTGTGTGTGTGTGTGTGTGTGTGTGTGTGTGTGTATGAACACATAGTGAGGGTGGAGGTCAGAACGCAACTTTAGGTTAGGGAGTTGGATCTTTAGGTCATGATGGGTTGGTTGGTTGTTAGGCTTGATGGAAAGCATTTTTTACCCACTAAGCCATCTTGTCAACCTGCGGAGAATCATGTCCCAACATTATCTACATTAGAGATGTCACCAGTGACCTGGAAAATATGACTGGAACTAACTTTACAGAATATACAGGTCACAGCTAAGGCCATTCCACCCTGAATGCTATACATCTTGTCTGATTCTTTGAAGCTAAGCAGTTAGCAGTTAGTATTTGGGAAGGAAAACACACAGGTCTGACCATTGTGGATTCTAGAGAGGGCATAGATGACACTCCCGTCTCCTGGAAGCATCTCGCTCAGACCAAAGCCACATTAATTAATCTTTAAAAGGATTTATTATTTTGCCTGGCATGGTGGGCACACCTTTAATCCCAGCATTTGGGAGGCAGGTGGATCTCTATGGGTTCAGTTCCAGTGTGGTCTACATATGAAGTTTCAAGACAGCCAGAGCTTTATAGTCTAAAGATAAAAGACTTGAGAGCCAGGCTGTTGTGGCCCACGCCTTTGATCCCCAGCACTCAGGAGGCAGAGGCAGGTGGATAGCTGTGAGTTTGAGTCCAGTCTGGTCTACAGAGTGAGTTCCAGGACAGCCAGGGCTACACAGAGAAGCCCTGTCTGGAAAATACCAAAAAAAAAAAAAAAAAAAAAAAAAAAAAAAGTTCAGTTTCTGTAGCACCTGTGAGTTAGAGGCAGGTGAGTCTCTATGAGTTCAAGTCGAGCCTGGTCTACAAAATCAGTTCTAGGACAGCCAGGGCTATTTAAAATATCCAGTCTCTTTCTTAATTTTTTTAAAAAAATATACCCCAAAGCAGATTCCCTTCCCTTCTTTCCTTTCATGCCCTTTGTCCCCCACAAACCCTGCCTTTTCCTCATCTACTCCTCCATTTTTTCTTCAGAAAGGGCAGGCCTCCCAAAGATATCAAACAGCCAGTTCATATCAAGTTGCAGTAAGACCAGTCTCTGAGTATAGGAGACTACCATTAGGAATCCTTTCACTGATGTTTCCTTCCCCACAATTTGTATTTAGTTCTATACTAGCTAGGTCTCTGGGCAATCCAGCCTCTGGGTCCTGGTTCTGCAGGCATTTTCAGGGGTTGGCTCCCTCTGGTGGCATGAATCTAAATATCCAGTCTATTTAAAAATTCCAAATTTTCTTTCCAAGCTCAAAACTTTTCAATAGTGGGCTCCTGTAAAAATCAAAATTAAGTTAAAACTTTCCCACAATAGTGGGGGAAGAATCAGGGCACTGTCATAATCAGATCACAGCCAAACCAAACTCTCAACAATGTAAATAATGACATGTCTTAGACTCATCCCCAGCTCTGGAGCAGATCACCTGCTGCAGTCGCCCTTTCCTCTCTCACCCCATCCCCAGTGGATCCTAAAGACCTCCTCCTCCTACCTTCCAGCACATCATCCCGCCTCCAACACTAGCAGGCATTCTCTGTGTCCACCCCTGCTGAGCAGGCCATGGTGACAGGTAAGCTAACTGGAGTCCTTCACTAATCTGTCTTCTATTCAAAATCCAACTCCCCAGTCCCACTCTTAGCTCTGTAACAGACAGTACTCTCCACACTTACCGAGTCCACAGAAAAACTTCTACTAGGCAATACACAGATATCACGATTGTCTAAAATTCAAAGGGGAAACAAAAACCAAGGAAGAAAACACCCAACCAGCAAAAAGACAAATCCAGAAGTCAGCACCTAGACCTATAATCATCTCAATCCCAAAGGCCTAGGCCCTAGTAGTGTAAAACACATTCAATAACAGCCAGGGCAACATGACTACATTTGAGCCCAGAGAGTCTATCATAGCAGGCGGTGAATATTCCAACATGGCTGAAGCCTAAGAAAAAGACCTTGAAACCACCTCTGTCAAGCTGATAGAGAACCTTAAAGAAAAAAAATTAGCAGTTGGTTGATATTGTTCTTTGGGGTTGCAATCCCCTTCAGCTCCTTTAGTCCTTTCCCTAGCTCTTCCATGGGGGTTTCTGGGTTCAGTCTAATGGTTGGCTGTGAGCATCGGCATCTGTGTTGGTCAGGTGCTGGTGGAACTCTCAGGGAACGGGCATATCAGGCTCCTGTCAGTAAGTGCTTCTTGGCATCAGCAATAGTGTGAGGGTTTGGTGTTGTGAGATTCCCAGAGGGGCCCCCACCCTCAAATCCCGGGAGCGACGACCCCACACACCACCAAGACACAGACTTGATGCAATCTGCAAGAGGCTTTTTATTCCAGCTAGCTGGGGCGAGACTCATATCCCTCACAGGGGTAGAGGAGTCTGGCCCTGAGCAAGGTCTTAGGCAGCTTTTTATTCCTGTGCAGTTGCTGGGGCAAAAGGGAAGACTGGGGTAAGGGGAAGGGTACGGGGTGGTTTCTGATTGGTGCTGGCTCGTGCTAGGGTCCAGGGGCGGGCTAGCCACCTGGCAATTGTTTTGGGCCAGGTTGTTTCTGGGTTCTCGGGCCAGGTCGTCTTGGCTCCCTTGTGTCTGAGTTCTGGGAACTGCTGGTCTCCCATTGTTTTTAACTAATGGCTAAATTTCCATAGTACAGTTTGAAAACTTAATCTTACAGTGTCTGCAGATGGGTGGTCTTTGGATGGCCTTTCCTTCATCCTTCACTTTCTATTCCGTTTTTTTGTTTTATTTGTTTGTTTGTTTGTTTTTTTGGTTTTTCGAGACAGGGTTTCTCTGTGTAGCCTTGGCTGTCCTGGAACTCACTCTGTAGACCAGGCTGGCCTTGAACTCAGAAATCCTACTGCCTCTGGCTCCTAAGTGCTGGGATTTAAGGCGTGCACCACCACTGCCCAGCTCCATTTTTTGTTTATCTTTCCTTTGGACAGAAAAATTTCTGGATTAAAAAGTTTGAGCTGTTTGGGGGTGGGGGAGGCCCCATCCTTCAACTTGGGCCCTGCCTATCTACTGGAGGTGGTCTCTGTAAGGGTGGAGAATTTTAGAGTTTTAAAAATAAGAGCATTTATTAAAAATGTGGTAGTATATAGCGTATAACCCCTACTTAAGAAGTCAGGGGAAACTTCTGTACCTAGCTAAGAATGCAGAGTGGCCAGTTTCAGGAACTCATTGGTCGCAAGGCCCCTAGTTGGGGGGGGTCCACACAAGAAGCAAGATATAAATCATCTGGGTGGTCAGCCATGAAAAGAATAACCATTGTCCAAACCACATTCTTGTGATAATGAAAGTGCAGAATGTTTTCCTTGTGACCCTGAATCAATTACTGGCTGGGTCTCTTAGAATTTTCCACTGTTTTCCTGTTATGTTTCCTTGGTAACCCCCTCACCCCCCTACTTTGTGGCTTTTCCCTTTAAATACCCCTTACTTCTTGTGCTCGGGTTGAACTCTTCTGGCCTGCTAGGCTATGTGTTCGACCCCAGATCTGGCTTCCCTCCCCCCTCCCCCAATAAACCTCATGCTGTTGCATCAAAATTGGTCTCTCGTGAGTCATTGGGTGGTCGCGTCATCCTGAGACTTGAGTGAGGGTCTCCCCAGCTCTGGGGGTCTTTCAGTCTCCATAGGTTCTATCTCCTTTATGTTGGGTATTTTGGCTAAAGTCATTGCCATTGGATCCTGGGATCCTCTTGCTTCCCTGGATTTTCTAGTGGTGACCCCCAGTTCCTCATCTTCTATTGCTACATGTTTTTATTCAATTTTCTGACCCTCTGTATTTCTCTACCACCAACCAAAGAACCATGACTCCAGCTACATATGTAGCAGCAGATGGCCTTATCTGACATCAATGGGAGGGGAGGGAGGCTTGATGCCCCAGTGTAGAGGGATGCTAGAGGAGTGAGGTGGGAGTGGGTGGAGGAGCACTCTTATAGAGGCAAAGGTGGTGGGGGATGAGAGGAGGAATGGGATGGGAGGTTTGTGGAGGGGTAACCGGGAAGGAGACATCATTTGAAATATAAACAAATAAAATGATTAATAAGACAAAAAAAACCCCAAAAAAACCAGGGGGCTAGTGAGATGGTTCAGCGGGTAAGAGTACTGACTGCTCTTCCGAAGGTCCTGAGTTCAAATCGCAGCAACCACATGGTGGCTTACAACCATCTATAGTGAGATCTGATGACCTCTTAAGACAGCTACAGTGTACTTATTTATAATAATAAATAAATCTGCCAGTCGATGATGGCACACGCCTTCAATCCCAGCACTTGGGAGGCAGAGGCAGGTGGATTTCTGAGTTTGAGGCCAGCCTGGTCTACAGAGTGAGTTCCAGGACAGCCAAGGCTACACGGAGAAACCCTGTCTGAAAAACAACAACAAAAACAAAACAAAGAAAACTGTTCAAGACCTGAAAAAGGAAATCAATAATCATAAAATCAATAACCATAACTCGAATTGAGGAAACCCTAAAGCTGTAGTTTAGGAATTCAAACAGGAAGTAGAGGCAAGCTTTACAAACAGAACAGAAAAGCTGCAAGAGGGAATCTCGGGTGCTGACGATAGGGATAGAAGCTATGAGTACCTCAGTCAAAGGAAATGTTAAATCTACAAAACTCCTGACCCAGAACATCCAGGAAGTCTGGGACACTATGAATAGACAAAACCTAAGAATAATAGGACTAGGGCTAGAGAGATGGCTCAGTGGTTAAGAGCACTGATTGCTCTTCCAGAGGTCTGAGTTCAATTCCCAGTAACCACATAGTGGCTCACAACCATCTGTAGTGGGATCTGACACTCTTTTCTGGTGTGTCTGAAGACAGCGACAGTGTACTCACATACATAAAATAAATAAATAATTCTTTAAGAAAAAAAGAATAATAGGATTAGAGAAAGGAGAAGAACAGTAGCTCAAAGGCTCAGAAAATATTTTCAACAAAATCATAGAAGAAAATTTCCCCAATCTAAGGACAGAGATGCCCATAAAGGTATAAGATGCAAACAGAACACCCAAGAGATTAAACCGGAAAGAAAACCTCTTGGCACATAGTAATCAAAACACTAAACCTCCAGAACCAAAGAAAGAATATTAAAATCTGCAAGTGAAAATATAACGAAACCTAATAGAATTTCATATGCCTTCTCATCAGCCAGAAGGGCCTGGACAGACAGGCTGCAGACTACAAGAAACCTCAGACGCCAGTCCAGACTAGCAAAGCTACTTAACAAAACCTTCAATCACAATAAGATAGTCTACGATAAAGCCAAATTTAAACAGTACCTATCTATGAATCCTGCCCCGCAGAGGGTATTAAAAGGAAAACTAGAACTTAAGGAAGTTAATTACACCCACGAAAACACAGGACGTAAACAAGCTCAGAGCAGCAAAATCAAAAGAAAGGAAACACACACACACACACACACATACACACACACACACACACACACCACCATCACCATCACCACCATCCACCACCACCAAAGTAACAGGAATTAGTAATCATTGGTAATTGATATCTCTCAACATCAATGGACTCAATTCCCCCCAAAAAAGGCACAGATTGCCAGAATGGATGGGAAAACAAAATCTAGCCTTCTACTGCATCCAAGAAACATACCTCAACATCTACAATAGTTGGAATCTAAGGGTAGAAGGTTGGAAAATGGTGTTCCAAGCAAGTCCTTAGGGAAGGACATTGCATACTCACACCAGCTATTATATGTATATAAGTATATATACTTAATTTGTTTATTCACTTTACATCCAGATCAAAGCCCCACCTCTCCTATCAGTCCCATCCTCACATGCACCTCTCCCCATTACCCCCTTGCCTTCTCCTCAAAGAAAGGGAAACCCCTCATGGGTACCAACCCACCTTGGCCATCAACTCATAGCAGGGACTAAATGCATCCTCTGCCTCTGATTCTGTTGCTTGCCTTTGGAACGCTTTTCCCTAGCTGGGCTGCCTTGTCTGACATTGCAATTTTTTTTTTTTTGAGACAGGGTTTCTCTGTGTAGCCCTGGCTGTCCTGGAACTCACTCTGTAGACCAGGCTGGCCTCGAACTTAGAAATCTACCTGCCTCTGTCTCCCAAGTGCTGAGATTAAAGATGTGCGCCACCACCACCCGGCGCAATTTTTTTTTTTAAAAAAAATTTATTTATTTATTATATATGAATACACTATAGCTGTCTTCAGACACACCAGAAGAAGACATCAGATCCCATTACAGATGGCTGTGAGCCACCATGTGGTTGCTTGGAATTGAACTCAGGACCTCTGGAAGAGCAGTGAGTGTTCTTACCAGCAGAGCCATCTCTCCAGCCCCAACATTGCAATTCTTAATATCTATGTGCCAAACACAAGGCCTCCCAAGTTTGTAAAAGAAGCAGTACTACAGCTTAAATCACATATTGTTCCTCACACAACTGATGGTGGAAGACTTTAATCCCCACTCTCATCAAAAGACAGGTCATCCGAACAGAAAATAAATAGGAAATGCTATAGTTAACAGATGTTATAAAACCAAACGGACCCACTGCTATCAGCAGGATATTTCAACTAAACGCAAAAGAATATACCTTCTTTCCAGTGGCTCATAGGACCTCCTCGAAAACTGACCATTTACCTGGATACAAAGCAAATCTCGACATGCACAAGAAAACAACATAACTCTACGCATCCTCTCAGACCACCCTGGCCTAGAGCTGGACATCAACAACACAAACAACTGAAAGTTTACAAATTCATGGAAAGTGAATAACTCTCCATTGAACGAGCAAACGTGGAATGAGGTGTATAGTAGAGTCTTTATGTCTGGCTCCAAATGAAATGTATAGTGAAGCCTCTGCGTCTGTTGGTTTTTAAATTCAAATGGACAGTGCTTTAATCGGTTTGCGGACTTTGATGTGCTCCCTGCCCTCTCTATGGAGGTTGACTTACACTGTGAATATACACTGATAGGATTCTCTGTCAAATAATTTAAAAATGTTCATCTGAATTCTATGTAACCAGAATTCCTCTGCACATCTCCTGAGTGCTGAAAACTCTGTAGCCTTGCAGTCGTTTGGACTGTGTAAACCTTACCCTTTCCTGTCTTCGATGCTATATTTTCTTTTTTCTTTTTTTTTCTTTTTCATTTTAAACAAGAAGTTTATTTAAACAACAAGACACTTGACTTGAAGGGAAAGCTATCTAGGATCATTTGGTTCAAGAGTAATTTATCCCTACTTAAAGACAGGTTGCCCTACATGTAACAGCTACGTTCAAAAAAGTTATAAAATTGTCCTTGGTTTTACAATGATAAATGAAAAACATTAAAATTCTCCAATCGAACAAGGTATGTAAGGATTTGGTGTTTTTTTTTTTTTTTTTGTTAAAACAATGAGAGCAAAATAACTTCCTGGAATATAAAGCTAAGAGCTGAATGAGCGAGCATGCCGCTAGTGGAGAAGGGGTGTTTTCACAGAGCCAGGACTTTCCCCCCCGACCATCTCCATCTGACGTCAACCAGAACAGAGCACTGGCTATTTAGTTTAAAAAAGGAAAAGAAAAAAAGAGCAATATGCTTGCACACATACACCAGTTACTTTATGAACAATAAAGAAATGGGGACAGGGAAATGAAAGAGGAGAGAAAACTACGCTGTAGTAGTCGGGATGGGGCAGGACCAAATCGCAGCTTTCTAACTGAGAATGTACTCTTGCTCTATAACAAAATACTGGAGTAAAGTAGCAGGCTCCCTTTTTAGTAGACACCTCCAGTCTGCTGCTGGAACTCGTCAATCGTATCCTCGTCCTCCATTTCCAACTGTGCAGGTGTGTCTGTCTCGTTGATTGGTTGCCCATCAAACCGGAAACGGATCTGCCTCATTGACAAACCCTGCCGTTCACAATAGGCTTTCATTAGTTTACTAAGTGGTGTATGCCTCTTAATCTTAAACTGCACCACAGAACCATCCTGGCCCGCTACTTTCAGATTAATGTGATCGTTGTTCTCAGTCTTGACTCCTTCCTTGGCTTTCTCGTCCGCCATGGCGAGCGCTGGAGTCTCCTCAGCTGCCGCTTCACAAAAGAGGCACCGGGTCCACCCTGAAGGAGCACACAAGCAGCCTCGATGCTATATTTTCAAACCTCGCTTTAGGGAGATAGCCCCGTCTTTCAGAAAATAAAGCCTGCTTAATTTGACTGAGGAATATGGGTGATGGTCATTACTCTCGTTCAATGGGGACAGCAGTATATTTACACAACAGAGTATTACTCAGCTGTTCAAAAAATGACTTCAGGAAAATTTCAGGCCAATGTCTGGAACAGAACCAGAGAAATCGTTCTGAGTGAGGTAACCCACACCCAGAAAGATAACTATGCTATGTATTTGCTTACGTCTGTCTGTCTGTCTGTCTGTCTGTCATGTATCTGGGGTACAGGGAGGAATGGGGATAGGAGGTTGAGGTGTAACGGGAGAGTAGAAATGGGAGAGAATGAGAGCTGAAACAGAATTCAGTTGCATCTGAGAGGTCAGGAGACCTAAAGCAGTAGGAAGTAACAAGAAACTGACTCTTAATGGTATTTCGCTCTACTTATAGATCAGTGCCTTGTGAAGCAATCATGAGGGTGGATGGATTCCTCAGCCTGGCATTGGTGGCAGTCCCCCTTAATTTCCGCACTCAGGAAACAGGCAGTTGGATCTTTGGGAGTTCAAGGTCAGCAGAGCTACATGAAATTACCCTGACTATGAAAAACAAGCAAGCAAGAGTGGCTTCCTCTGGCAGCAGATGGGAACAAATAAAGAGACCCACTCCCAGACGATATGCAGAAAGAGACAGACAGACAGACAGACAGACAGAGATGGGGGAGGGTATGGCACCTTGATATACGCCAAGTGGATCTTTGATTCTTGTGTCTGCTCTTGGGCTCTTTTATTTTTCTCTTGGCTTGTCACGTCTAACTTTGATATGATGGTTTTTGTTTCATCTTATTACATTTTACTGTGTTCTGTTCTGTTGTTATCTCTTAGAAGCTTGTTCTTTTCTAATGAGAGATAGAGATGGAGTGGATCCTGATGGAATCAGAAGGAGGGGAGGGGGCGCAATTTATAGGTTATTGTCCCACTCCTTCCTTTTCGATTAGTTTTTTTTTTTTTTTTTTTTTTTTTTTTTTTTTTTTACAAGGAATGTCCGTTTCTGTTTCCATATACCTACACTGGTAGGAGTGCAAGCTAGGGTCACCCTGATAAATTTCTGGGAGTGTCCATTGCCCTTGATTTCTAGCTCCTCTTAGATATACAACAGCCCATTCCAGTAGTCTGTTCCAGTATTCCCTGCATCTGCCCCCTCTACCTGACCCTACCGTTTCAGTCTCCACTTTCCCCCATCCACTCCTCTCTCCCTCTCTTTGTACTCCTCAGTGATGCTCAATCTTCTCCCTTTGGCCTTTCTTATTACTTAGCTTGTTTAAACACCTGAAATTCTAGCCGGACGGTGGTGGCGCACGCCTTTGCTCCCAGCACTTGGGAGGCAGAGGCAGGTGGATTTCTGAGTTCCAGGCCAGCCTGGTCTACAGAGTGAGTTCCAGGACAGCCAGGGCTATACAGAGAAACCCTGTCTTGAAAATACCAAAAAAAAAAAAAA
>JADRCD010215885.1:0-13366 GCA_019843815.1 Montemys delectorum | reverse complement strand
ATTTTATTATTGTTATTATTATTATTATTATTATTATTATTATTATTATCTACTCTGAATGGTTTTGTTTCCTTAATTTCTTTCTCAGCTAGTTTATCATTTGTATATTGAACTGCTACTGATTTTATTGAGTTAATTTTGTATCTAGCCAGTTTGCTGAAGGTGTTTATCAGCTGTAAGAGTTCCTTGGTAGACTTTTTAAGGGTCATTCACGTATATTATCATATTTTCTGTGAATAGTGATACTTTCACTTCCTTCTTTCCAATTTGTATCCCTCTGATCTCCTTTTGTTGTTTCTTACTCTATCTAAAATGTCAAGTACGTTGTCAGTAGATATGGAGAGGGCGGACAGCCTTTGCTTGTCCCCGATCTTTGTGGAATTGCTGTTTCTCTTCATTTGATTTTTGTTGGCAATTGCCTTGCTGTATATTACCTTTCTTGTGTTTGTGTGTGCACCTTGCATCTCTAATCTCTCCAAGACTTTTATAAAGGGATGCTGAAATTTGAAAAAAGGCCTTTTCAGCATCGAATGAGAAGATTGTGGTATTTCTGTTTGTTTATATTATGGATTTTGATGGATTATTATATGTTGCGCCATCCCTGCATCTCTTGTATAAAGTCAGCTTCATCATGGTGGATGATAATTTTGATATGTTCTTTAATTCGTTTTGTGAGCATCCTGGCATCAGTGTTCATAGGGGCATTGGCTCGAAATTCTCTTTGTTGCATCTTTGCGTGGCTTAGGTATCAGGGTGACTATGGCCTCAGAAAGTAGATTTGGCAGTGTTCCTTCTGTTTCAGTTTTGTGGAATAGTTTGAAGAGTATTGGTATTAGCTCTTCCTTGAAAGTCTGGTAGAATTCTGCACTAAAACCATACTGTGCTGCTGTATATTTGGCTGGGAGATTTTTTTTTTCTTTTTTGGTTTTTCGAGACAGGGTTTCTCTGTATAGCCCTGGCTATCCTGGAACTCACTCTGTAGACCAGGCTGGCCTCGAACTCAGAAATCTGCCTGCCTCTGCCTCCCAAGTGCTGGGATTAAAGGCATGCGTCACTGCTGTCTAGCAGGTTGGGAGATTTTTAATAAGTGCTTCTATTTCCTTAGGGGATATAAGCCTATTTAAATTGTCTCCCTGATCTTGATTTAACTTTGGTGAGTAGTATCTATCAAAATTTCTCCTATTTCATTTAGAATATCCAATTTTGGCCGGGCAGTGGTGGCACACGCCTTTGATCCCAGCACTTGGGAGGCAGAGGTAGAGGCAGGCGGATTTCTGAGTTCGAGGGCAACCTGGTCTGTAGAGTGAGTTCCAGGACAGCCAAGGCTACACAGAGAAACCCTGTCTCGAAAAAACAAACAAACAAAAAAACCCCAACCAAACAAAAAGAATGTCTGTTCTTAATGTGTAGAAGTTTATAAAAATATATAGACTTAGAGTTTGTATAATATTGTATTGAGATTTTATTGGCAAGTTTCTTAGAATATCCAATTTTGTGGAGTACAGGAATTTGAAATTAAACCTAATGATTTTTTGGATTTCCTCAGTGTATGTTGTTATGCCCCACCCCCTTCTGGTTTTCTTAATTTCCTTACTGTCTTTTTGCCTTTGAGATAGCTTGGCTAAAGGTTTGTCTATCTTGTTGATTTTCTCAAAGAACCAGATCTTGGTTTTGTTGATTCTCTGTATTGCTCTTTATGTTTCTACTGAGTGATTTCAGCCATAAATTTAATATTTACTGCTGGCTTCTCCTCTTGGGTGTGTTTGGTTCCTTTCTTTTTTTTTTTTTCTAGAGCTCTCACATGTGCTGTTAATTCACTAGTAGGAAATCTACTAATTTATTGAAGGCACTTAATATTATGCATTTATCTCTTAGTACTGCTTTTCTTGTGTCCCATAGTTTGGTTATGCTGTGCATTCATTTTCATTGAATTCTACCACAACTTTGATTTCTTTTTGTATTTCTTCCTTGAGTAGGAAGTTGCTGAGTTTCCATGGGTTTGTTTCTATTGTTGTTGAAATCCAGCTTTAATCCACAGTGGTCTGATAAGATACAAGGCACTACTTCAATTTTCTTTTATCTTTTGAGACTTGCTTTGTGTTCACATATATGTTCAATTTAGAGAAAAGTTCTGTGAGGTGTTGAGAAGAAGATGTATTCTGTTGTGTTTGGGTGAGATGTTCTGTAGATGTCTGTTAGGTACCTTTGATCCATATCATCTGTTACTTTTATCATTTTTTTTTCGAGACAGGGTTTCTCTGTGTAGCCCTGGCGGTCCTGGAACTCACTCTGTAGACCAGGCTGGCCTCGAACTCAGAAATCCACCTGCCTCTGCCTTCCAAGTGCTGGGATTAAAGGCGTGCGCCACCACCGCCTGGCTTACTTTTATCATTTTTAGGTTTAGCTTCTGTCTGGATGACCTGTCCATTGGTGAGAGTGGGGTGTTGAAGTCTCCCAGTATTAAAATGTGGAGTTCAATGTGTGATTTGTTTTAATACTTTTTCTTTAGTGAACATGGGTGCCCTTGCATTTAGGGCACCAACGTTCAGCATTGAGATGTCATTTTGGTGGATTTTTCCTTTGAGGAATATGAAGTGTCTTTCTCCATCTCTTTAGATTACTTTTGGTTGAAAGTCTATTTTATTACATATTAGAGTGGTTATTCTATCGTGCTTCTTGGGTCAGGTTGTTCCTAATATCTTTCTCCATTCCTTTATTCAGAGATAATATATATTTTGTTTGCTTAGGTATTTTTCTTGTATGCGGCAGAATAGTGGATCTTGTTTTTTTTTTGTTTTTTGTTTTTTTTTTATTTTTCCTGAGACAGCGTAGCCCTGTGTGTAGTCCTGGCTGTCCTGAAACTCACTCTGTAGATCAGGCTGCCTTGGAACTCAGAAATCCGCCTGCCTCTGCCTCCCAAGTGCTGGGATTAAAGGCGTGCGCCTCCACTGCCCAGAGGATCCTGTTTTTGTATCCCTTCTGTCAGCCTGTGTCTTTATTGGGGAATCTGGTCCATTGATGTTGAAAGATATTAATAACCAATGATTGTCAATTCCTGTTATTTTGATAGTAATGTGTGTATGTGTTTGCACTTTCCCTTTGCTTGGCTTTTTTGGTGTTGACGTATATATTTCCTGTGTTTTCTTGTGTGTCTTACCCTCCTTGAGCTAAAGTTTTTTTTCTCATGTCTTCCATAGGGCTGGATTTGTGGGCAGATATGGTTTAAATTTGTTTCATTTTTATAGTATATCCTGGTTTTTCACTGTATATTGATTAAAAGTTTTGTTTGGTATAGAAGTCCGTGCTTATATCTGTGGCCTTTTAGTGTCTACACGATATACGCTCAGGCTCTTCTGGCTTTTAGAGTCTCTGTTGAAAAGTTGTGTGTAGTTCTGGTAGGTCTGCCTTTATATGTTACTTGGCTTTTCTCCACTGCAGCTTTCAGTACTCTTCCCTCCTTAGGTGTGTTTAGTTTTTTATTATTATGTGGCAGGAAGAATTTCTTCTCTAGTCCAATTTATTTGGTGTTTTGTAAGCCTCTTGCATGTTTATTGGTGTCTCTTTCTTTAAGTTGGGGAAATTATCTTCTATGATTTTCCTGAATTACTTTCTGGACCATTGAGCTGGAACTGTTCTCTTTTATCTATTCTATGATTTTTAGATTTGGTCTTTGCTTTTTTTTTTTTTTTAAAGATTTATTAGCCGGGTGGTGGTGGCACACGCCTTTAATCCCAGCACTTGGGAGGCAGAGGCAGGCGGATTTCAGAGTTCGAGGCCAGCCTGGTCTACAGAGTGAGTTCCAGGACAGCCAAGGCTATACAGAGAAACCCTGTCTTGGAAAAAAAAAAAAAAACCAACTCTAAGGCAAAACAGGCTTCTGAGACAAGCTGGCATGGCTTTAACTACTATAATGTTTCAAAGATCTGGTAATAAATTTTAATGGCCACCAAAATGGGCAATATGTGGAGCCCTAATTTCTTTGGACTTCAGCCCAAGAGGGTAGGATCAATATTCTCTTACATTTCATTTTTCCACACAATCCTATCACTCAGTAAATGTTCTGCAAAAGATGATTAAACCTTGCATGATCCTGGCTAACCACACCTTTAATGGTAGTACGCTAGGAAGGTGAAGGAAAACAATATTTGTGAGTTTGGAGCCTGGCTGCTCAACAGAGTACATTTTAGAATATATTGCTCTACATGGAGTGTCCCTTAGTCCAAATGAAGCAAAAGAAAACAAAACAATTATGATTCAATCAGTAAGACTAGGACTCTCTGGGATGGAGCAGAAATCTGAGTGCACCAAAGTGTGTACATCTAATGGATCTGAGGGTCTGCAGGGCTGGAGGAACCAAAGAATAGGGGGATCTTTGAATTTCCTGCCTGGAGAAGATTTGTAAGCCCTGGTGTAGAGTAATTTTGATCTAGCCACATGGCTGCTCTGATCATATCCAAAGACATTCTGTGTCTGCGTGATCTGGCTGGAGCACAGACATTCCAAACATATTACTCACTCTGGCTGGGATTCTTTAGCGTGGTTCAGTTTTTTGCTTCTTCCCTTGGAGTGTTCTGGCGCTGCTGCATACCAGGCGGGGAAGGAAGGAATGCAGCTGTTTCATGGTGTGCTTCTTTCCTTGGGCTATCCAGGAGCTGATATCCACCAGAATGTGTGGGTCAGCAGGATTCTGTGACATTCCTCAGGTTGAAGATTAGGGGTTGGGCTCCCCAGATCAAGTGGAGAAGATGAAACCTTGATAAGAAAAGGGAGTCCTCCATTTTGTGCTGAGCTTAGGAAAGCTGTCTGGACATGGTAGACCGCAACTTTACTAAGGCGTGAGATACAGCAGTTTAGTATACATTTTTAATTGCAAACAATGACATCTAATGAGGGGCAGAAAAAAAAAATGATGAATTAGAGAAAAATTTGACAGAACGAGTCAGAGATAGTGTGCACCAAACTGTTCGGAGGACAGCTACTTGAGAGGATAACAGGGAAAGGCAGTCGAGTGAGTTGAGACTTGAGTTGGTTGTTGAGAGCCAGTGCAGGGAGTGCAGTGCAGGTCAGTGGAGTTGAGTTTGTCTGTCTGTGAGTTTCTTCAGTACAGGTCAGCACAGGCAGTTGAAGCCAGAGAATAAGAAAGAGATTAGAACAAATTGATAGAGTTAGTTTGAGGCCAACAGAGCAGTTCAGTGAGAAGCTGACAGAAGGGGTCCAGTAAGTCAGATAGGAAAGAAGTGTGAGCCAGTAGTATTGAATTGAACCAGCCATGCAGAGTTCAGAAAGAGCTGTAAAGTGTGAATTATCAGCAGTAAGACTTCAAGATGACAATTCCATCAAAGGAATTAAAAGATACATATATACCCTGATCCTTGGAGTAGTGGTCAAATACAGAGCGGTATCTATCTAAGCAAGGTACAATAACTTATTGCATGCCTGGTAAGTTGGTGCTGTGAATAGAGTTTGTATATGATGTGTAGGCCTGAGGGGGGGTTACTTTCATGAAAGAGAGAAGGACCAATATAGGAGATCCTTTGGTAGCATTCTAGAGATAGTGTGCCTGTTTGGACGTTGAGGTCCTTCAACTCCCCTTTTTGGGTGGAGGGTCTTGCGAATATTCAGGAGACTTTACAACTTTTCATCATAGACGTGAACACTGAGATCCATAGGCGTGCAGAGCTCATGAAAGACAGAGGAAGAGTGCTGGTCAGACCCCAAGGTGCTGGTCCAGTTACTATGCTTTTGTGAACTGTTCACCAACCAAGGCACGGGCCTGAGTCTCATGTTGTATTTGAAGTCTTGAGGAATTGATGGGGAGACCTGAGTATAGACATTAGGGACTGCGGGGATCCTCTGATTTATTTTTCTTTTAGTCCTTGGTTTTGCTGTGCAGCAAGGGGGCCAAATTTCTATGCAATGCTAGGATCTCCAGTTCCCCAAGGATTCCCATTGTCACCTGTTCTACAAACAATCAGAGAATGCTCTGTAACTCCAAGGAACAAATCCTATAGTTCTCCAGTGAGCCTAGAGTATGAGGCTTCTCAGGTGCCTCAGGTCTATCAAGTCAACAACTTCTCCTGACATCCCAAATGCCTCTGGTGTCACAAATTTCTCCCAACGATTCAAGGAGGCAGAGGATAGACCCCACTTTATTCATCAAGGAAAAAAGCTAGGCCTGGAAGAATATTTTGATAAGTGCAAGTCCCCGACCAAGGAACTGGCTCAAAGGTTTGGATTGATGGACCACAAGATCAAGGTCTTGCCCCTCCTTCTCTCCCCTGGTCAGCTAGACATTTCCTGATGACCCAAGTACACACTTCCCTGACTGCCTCATCTCCTTAGCCCAGTTCTAGGTTGTAGAAGGGCTTTGAAGGTGGATTCAGGGCTGGATTTGCATCCCCTGTAGTTTCTCAATGCAGAATTCTGGTACACTAGGGAAGGCATACTGGTTCCACACAGTGCCAGAGAGGCATAGACATCAGGGCACTCCTCAAATTTTCTGAGTCTTAAAAGACACATCTTGATCAGATCATTGGGTGGGGGAAAGGGATTGAAGCTCTGAGGGCCAGTAGGAAGAAAGGAAACAGGCAACCTCGGGAGGTTGGGGGTAACCCTCCAGAACGCACCAGAGACCTGGAAGGTGAGAGTCTCCGGACTCAAAGAGAGGGAACTTAGGTGAAATGCCCTACTGCTGTGGATAGCCCTGGGTTTGCTTGTATTTTGATGCTAATTCGGCTTTCCTTGGAAGGTCTCCAGACAAGGAATGAGTCTCTTACTCAGGTGACTTCTTGTGAACCATGCCCTAATGAATAAAGGAGCCAATGGAGGAGGAAGAGAGGAAGCAGGAGAGAGTTAGGGCTTTTTGGACAGGGATAGTGTGAGGACAAGATGTAGCTACTAGTGTCTCCCAGTTTCAATGGCAGATCCATCAGGATTCACCTCTGGAGATTTAAATCCTTAGATTTAATGAGGCTTAGAAGATTAGGATTTTAGCTGTTGCGCCCCTCGATTGAGTTACTGTTGTTTCAGAAACTACGTTTGTGTTGCGTTTTCCTTCACACTGCGGCTCCTCTGGGTTCAAGAGAGAAAGGTAAGGTGGCAAAGTATGGGTTTGCCTGATGTGCACCACAAGGGCCGTGGGGGATTTGAAGCAAGGGGCTGGCTTGGTAAGGATCTGCCAGTGGGAACTTAGTGAGCTGGGTGGAGAGATTTTGGAACTTTGAGTCAGAGAGTCTCCCCAAGATAAGAGCTGGTCATTAAGACTGCTGGGGATGAAAGTAGCTGGGTCAAGCGCAGGAACTTGCTGTTCTTTTTAATATTTCCTACAACACCCTATAGTGGGGAGAGGGAACTTGTAGAGCTCACATCCAGTAGAAAGACAAGGCATCAAATGAGGGATGGGGTTGCCATCCCACAGTCAGAATTGTGACCCATAATTGTTCCTCTCTGAAAGAACTGCAGGGATGGAAATGGTGAGGTGCCAGAGAAAAAGGAGATCCAGCCAGGCAGTGATGGTGCATGCCTTTAATCCCAGCACTTGGGAGGCAGAGACAGGCAGATTTCTGAGTTCGAGGCCAGCCTGGTCTATAGAGTGAGTTCCAGGACAGCTAGGGCTATACAGAGAAACCCTGTCTCGGAAAACCAAAAACCAAAAAAAAAAAAAAAAAAAAAAAAAAAAGAAAAAAGAAAAAAGAAAAACAAAAAGGAGATCCAGTGACAGGCCCAAAGTTGGATCCAGTTCAAGGCCTGACACTACTACTGCGGCTATAGAGCAGTCACAAAAGGGGACATAGCATGACTGCCCTGTAAAAGACCCAACAAGCACCTGAAAGAGTCAAATGCAGATATTTGGATCCAACCAATGGACAGAAGCTGCTGACCCCTGTGGTTGAACCAGAGAAAAGCTGGAAGCTGAGGAGGAGGGTGACCCTGCAGGAGGACTAGCAGTCTCAACTCACCTGGACCCCTGAGACCTCTCAGACACTGGACAACCAACCAGGCAGCATACACCAGCTGATATGAGTCCCACAGCACATGTACAGCGTAGGACTCTGGGTCTCGGTTCAGTTGGAGAAGATGCACCTAGCCCTAAAGGGACTGGAAGCCCCAGGGAGTTTAGAGGTCTGGTGGGATTGGTGGGTGGGGGCATCCTCATGGAGACAGGGGGCAGGGGTGAGGTATGTGGTAGGGAACAGTCAGAGCATGGTATGGGAGGTGAATACAATCTGGAGTGTAAATAGTATAAGGAAAAGGATAAACAGCAGCAGATGGACATAGCACAGCACATAAGGAGCTCACAACATCCATAGCTGGGGAAATTAAAAAGAAAAAAAACAAAAACCGAAACCAACACATCCTGAATCTGTGGGTTTTATGGTCAGCTTATTCTACCTCCATTTTCTTTTTTCTTCTTTCTTTCTTTTCTTTTTTTTTGGTTTTTCGAGACAGGGATTCTCTGTGTAGCTCTGGCTGTCCTGGAACTCACTCTGTAGACCAGGCTGGCCTCGATCTCAGAAATCTGCCTGACTCTGCCTCCCAAGTGCTGGGATTAAAGGCGTGCGCCACCACTGCCGGGCTGTGTGTGAATTTTTAACATAAATGCAAGATGTAAAGCATTAATGCAAGCAAAATAATTCAGTGAACACATTTCAACAGTTCAACCTTATAACAATTATCTTCTTCTAGCTGGGTTGCCTTGTCTTGTGTCAGTGGGAGAGGAAGTACTTAGCCTTGCAGAGAGTTGAGGTGCCAGGGTTGGAGGATACTCTGACCTCCTACCCACTCAGAGGAGAAAAGGATAGGGGATGGGAGGTAGGGGTGGGAATGGGAATCGGATTGTGTGTGTCGGGGTGCCAGTGAGTAAGTAAAGAATTAAATTAAATTAAAAACCTGAAAATTGCCTTCCTGTGCCCCGGAACCCACAAGGGAAACTACTAGAGTTCCTCTGGGATCAAGTAGGATTTTTATAATAACATAATGGATGGAGAGGAGAAAACCTATGGTGGCTGAGAAGGCCCTGATTTGAAATTAATATCTTCTGATGGTCATGAATTTATTGTAAAAAAGAACATGCAGGCCGGGCAGTGGTGGCCCATGCCTTTAATCCCAGCACTTGGGAGGCAGAGGCAGGAGGATTTCTGAGTTAGAGGCCAGCCTGGTCTACAGAGTGAGTTCCAGGACAGCCAGGGTTATACAGAGAAACTCTGTCTCCAAAAACCAAAAAAAAAAAAGAACATACAATAACATCAGTTACAACAAAGGCCATGTGGAGTGGTCCAGGTCAATTTGCCAAGAACAAAAACAACGAGGTCAATTTTAGAGAGATCCCCTCACTTGTCTTATTCAAAGTGTACATGTATTTTACCTACAAGGTCTGCTATACTAACAACTCCATGGAAACTCCTGAATTCCTAATTGCACTTGAAATTGCACTGGGACTGCTGATGGCCACAAACTTCCGAGATTGCTAAATAAAATATATATGTATGCCACCCCCCCCCCCCCCAACTAAATCTCTAAAAGTTCAAGCTGAAACCCGTGTGGCACCAAAGGGTGAGTGAGGATAGATAATTGATTTGAAAGTCTGCAAGATGGGAGGAGCCAAAATGTGGGAGGGGCATTGAATTTCAAGCTTGGAGAGATATGCAACTGCAAGTCCTTTGAGTAGACGTCAAGCAGAGGATTGGGCAAATTATAGCAACTCTCTGGATTTCAGGTGAGTAGCTGGGTTGTATGAAATGTTTAAAGTTGCTGTGTGAAGTGGGAATCATGGTGGGGAGATTGAGAGCTAGTGAAGGAGGAGCCTTGAATATATTTTGTAGGTTGTATGGGTGTTTGGTAAAGTCTAACATATGCCCTCTAGAGAGGCAGATGGTATTGTGTAAATTAGGAGCTGTTTCAATTTATCCCATACATGTGAACACTGAGGATCAGTCAGGTGCAGGGATTGGGGCAGCCTGAGAATGAGCATTAAGGGAGCCCTTGGGTGCTCTGTGCTCCATTCTAGGCACTGGCCTGAGCCTTGTATTATGCAGAAAGTTTGGATCAATTGATGAGAGGGTTTACTGTAGGAGGTGGGGACTTTGGAGTTTCTCTGATTTATTTCTCTTTAAAGGTGTGCATGTAGGACTAGGAGAAAGTCACAGTGGGCTCTCCAGTGACCTTGGGACCAGAGGGAGGTTTGGCATGGGCATGGTGGTGGTGGTGGGGTATTCTGGCTTAAAAGTGTCCCAGCCAGGAAACTATAAGGCGGAGCAGGCCTTTCTCCATCTACAAAGTGTAACAATATTGGGTGTGTGGACCAAACCTTTAACACCAGGACTCAGGAACAATTGGTAAGTGGCTCTCTGTGATTATGAGGCCTGGCTTGTCTGTATAGTGAGATCTGGGACATCAGGGACATCTATAGGACCCTGTCTCAGACAAACAAACAAACGAACAAACAAATAAACAAACACAAAAGATAAGAGGAAACATCACTGGGCGGGAATCAGGTCCCCTGGGAAGCACCCTGAGAAGAGGCCCATTTCTTTTCTTTTCTACTTTTATTGGATATGTTATTTATTTACATTTCAAATGTTGTCCCCTTTCCAGGTCTCCTCTTCGGAATCCCTATCCTACCCTATCCCCCCTGCCCCTGCTTCTAGGAGGGTAGTCCCCCCACACTCCAGTCTTCCTGCTCTGGCATTCCCCAACACTGGGACATAGAACCCCCTCAGGCCCAAGGGCCGCTCCTTCCACTCATGTCCAACAAAGCCATCCTCTGCTGCACGTGTAGTCTTTGGTTGTTGGTCCAGTCCTCGGGAGATCCCCGGGGTCTGGCCGGTTGACACTGTTGCTCTGCCCATGGGGCTGCAAACCCCCTCAGCGTATGAAGCTCAAGAAGGAGGCCCATTTCTTAAGATAGTCAGAGAATATTGAAGGAGAAATTTCTTCTAGATGATGATTCAAGAGGTCAGGTGACTTGAAAGGATGGGTGTGGTATAGTGTGGTTGTAAGCGCCTTTAATCTAAGCACTGGGTAGTGTGGCAGAGTCGTGTGGAGCTCTGTGAGTTCTAGATCAGCCTTGTCTACAAGGTGAGTTATAGGACAGCCAGGGAGTTCATACAGAGCAACCGTGTCTCAAAAATATCAAAAGACAAAAAAGGTGTCTTCCACCTGGCCAGGTTTCTACAAGGTGTGGCTGCAGACTGACTGAGGCCACGGGTGGGAATGTGAGGGGATGAAAGGAGGAGCCCGTGGGAGGGTCCTGGGTGGAGATTCAGTTAAGGCCCAGTCCTGAGGGTAGAGTTTCAATACCTGGGTGAGTCTGCGATAGATGTAAGAGCCTTATGATTTCCAGAGTAATTAGACCATGTGTGTAGATGAGGGTAGGATGGGGTCACTTGTATGATCCTGTTCTATGGCTATTCACTCCTTGGTTAGAGTCAGAGAGTCCAGCAGAAAGAAAGAGGATCTGTGACTTTTTAAAAATTAAATTATTTTATTTGTTTGCACTCCAAATGTTGCCCCCTGTCCATGTCCTCCCTCATGGAATTCTTCACCTCTTCTCATGTTTGGCTCTGAAAGTGCTCCCCCCCCACCAGGTTTCCCTCCCTCACTCACCCACCTACTTCCGCCTCTACCCCTCCCGGGATCTAGGACTTTTAAACTTTAGGGGAGGACATTCAATTGCTAGCTTCCCTGGGCTGCCAGAGTCATATTAACACAGGAGCTATTTGCTTGTTTATTGCAATGTTGAGAATACTTATAGGCATGGGAGACAGAGGCAGGTGGTCAGAAGGAGTGAGGCTCCTGACTGACCCCTGCTCCATAAGAAGTACAAAGCATGGGCTGGGTAGGCATGATTGGTGCTCTCTGGAGCTTTTGTGATGTGTTCCCTTTTTTCCAGGTTCTCCTGTAGGAACATGCTCCAATAAGATCAGAGCCCACATATGGCCCATTCAAAATTCCAAATGTCTTCCAAGGCACCTATAGAAACCAGTTTCCAAATGCGTCAAGAGCCTGCAAGGAATTTGCCTTTCCCAGGGTGTCAGAGTCCCCTAGTGATCCCAGGAAGTCCAGAGCGATCGAGTCTTTCAGTCCCTGAAAGGGACCTCTGTCGGCAAGAGTCCCAAGGTCCATCAAGAAAATCAAGTATACAGAGGCAACCAGGTCCTGTAATGGGCCCACATTTACCAATTCTGAGAAGCCTCTTAGAGCATCCAAGTCATCAGATACCTTCAAGATCCTCAGTGAGACCTGGTTTCCAGGGTTCTCTAGGATCCATGGTGTTGTCACCTAATTATGGTGGCCGAAAAGCCGGCCTTGCGGCGCCAAGGAAGCATCGGAAGATACGCATTGCATACACCAAGGAACAAAAGTGCCTGCTGCAGGAACAGTTTGTTAAGGGGCCATATCCAAACCGGGAGGAACGCATGGCTCTGGCATCATTGATTGGTGTGACAGCGGATGAGATCAAGGTCTGCTTCTCTTCCCTGTCTCTGACAGCCACAGTATCCAACTCCCCCCCCCCCCACCCCCCCAATCAGACACCTGAGCTCTGCTCTTAAATGCTTAGGACAGTTTGGACAATTGTGGAAGGTGAATATACATGCATCTGGGGCTGGACCTCACGTTCTGCTTCAGCCCAGCTACCAACCTGGATGGATATTATTCTCCTGCAGGGTCTCAGAGACCTAGACCACAGAGCCCATAGTACGACACAGAGACACACTAACTGAATCTTCCCCTAGGATTTTGTTGTCAGGTCATACACATTCACACATTCTATTTTTTTTTTTGGTTGTTTGAGACAGGGTTTCTCTGTATAGCCCTGGCTGTCCTGGAACTCACTCTGTAGACCAGGCTGGCCTCAAACTCAGAAATCTGCCTGCCTCTGCCTCCCAAGTGCTAGGATTAAAGGCGTGGGCCTTCAAAGCCTGGCACACATTCTATCTAACTACAATCTCTTAGGGAATCTAGAGACTCAGACTTCTCTGTTGCTGACTCATGAAGTATTGCTACACAACTCCTTCTATTCAAAAGTTTCAAGTTGTGGTCCAGTTGGGGGCAGACAGGTATTCTTCTGATATCTCCTTTGTTTTTCAGACCTGGTTCAAGAACAATCGAGCTAAGTCCAAGCGGAAGAATCTCAAGAACGTTCCAGCAGCACCGCCAGAGACAAATGGAAGCTCTGAAGCTGTTTCTGAGTCAACCCATTTTCCTGATTCCTTACCTGTAGTTGCCTCCTCCAATGGAGAATCCATGTTAGCTCCCACCTCAGGTCCAGAGGATGCTCAAGATTCAGGTCCATCTGCTGAGGAGCTCTGGCAGCGGGTTCTTGAAGACTTGGATGAGTTGGAGGATTGGTACACTTGGAGATACA
>JADRCD010215884.1:35424-47837 GCA_019843815.1 Montemys delectorum | reverse complement strand
TGTGTGTGTGTGTGTGTGTGTGTGTGTGTGTGTTGCTCAGAACCTTTTGCAGATGGTAGTGAGACCCAAGATGGTGAGAGTCTCATGAGCTTGGTGGGGAGGTGGTGCCAGGTAAAGAGCCAAGGGTGTGGGTATGAGTGAGGGGCACGGCCTGAGCAAGGATCGAGGGGTGGGCTGGAACAGGGTGAGTCAAAGAAGTAAGACTATGCTGGGGACAGAGAGTACTAAGGTCACTGGAGACATCTGCCAGGGTCACATCTAGCTGGGCTCAGGGGAGGTGCTTGAGTCTGCCCTTCCTGGCAGATATGCCAGGTGCTACAGCTGCAGATCAAGGGTTGTAACAAGGTCTGTGTGGCCGCCTGGGAACGGGGGGTTGGAGGAGAGTGAGGGGCGAGGCCGGCTGTAGCCACAGACAGTCTAGAGTGCTTGCTGCTAACAAAGTGATGTTTTTGTTGTTGGGGGAGTGGGGCCGAATAGGGAACACAGATTAGGGAGGAAAACTGGAATTGTCTTGACAGAGTTTCTTTCTAGGGAAGCATTTTGCTAAAGCCGTTATCAGCTGACACCATGTTCTAGATACTAGGTAGCCGTGGATCCCCTTCATTGCATAGATGGTTCTTTATGCCTATGCCTGAGAAGACCCCAGTGAGTGAGCAGTGCAGAAAGAATCCTCTCAAAAGAACTTAGAAGCTTTTTTTTTTTTTTTTTTTTTTCAAGACAGGGTTTCTCTGTGTAGCCCTGGCTGTCCTGGCACTTACTCTGTAGACCAGGCTGGCCGTGAACTCAGAAATCTGTCTGCCTCTGCCTCCCAAGTGCTGGGATTAAAGGCGTATGCCACCACTGCCTGTTTAGAAGCATGTTTTAAAACACATTTATTTTCATTGCCATCTAGTAATGATGTGGGACAGGGTGCAGTGTGACATTCAATACGTGTATGTAATCTGTATTGATCAGGCAAGGGTAACTGCTGTATCTCATGATTGTATCTCTGATATGTATGAAGCCAAGTTAAGCCAATTACAACTTAGCCGCATCTGCGAGTTTTGATTCTGAGTGTAGGAAATCTAGTGTTTCATTTTGGAGGAAAAGCTCCTGGCTTTGGATGACCAGAGACCTGAGCTCTTTTTCCTTATTATTGCATGAATTTGATTGAGTCTTGGACAACTAATTTTAGTGCTTTCGTGTGTGTGTGTGTGTGTGTGTGTGTGTGTGTACGTACATGCGTGCAGAAGATAGGTGACAATAGTTCAGCAAAACCTCATGTCATCAAGGAAGCCAGGCAAGAACCCTCCAGGGAACCTCTGACAGATAATAGCATGTGCAGAGGTCCTGGAGTAGAGGAACTAGCCTGATGTAATGACTGACAGATGGCCTGCAGATAGAGGACAAGGCAGAGACTGCACGGGGTCATGTTGTGGAGGTCAGCCAGGATCTCACAGAGCTTGTTGGGGACTTTAGTCATTACCTGCAACGTGGGAGGAAGGCACTGGAGGATTTAGATTGAAGAGCAATGGAAGGTTGAGAGACTTCCTGTCTATGTGTGTTCTTCATAACAGAGTCTGAAGGAAATACAGTCCCCTTTAAACGCAGCACTGAGACTTAGGGTGGCAGAGTAATGTACCCAAGGGCACCTGCGCGTGACCGCTGGAGCCCGGGAACAAACTGTACAGCCTGAGTTCATGGTCATTTGTCCAAAGTATCAGCCTGCCTTAGTAATAATATTACAGCAAGCTCAGCTTCAAAATGCTTTGAACCTTTAAGATGAAAGATTGTCCTTCAATTACGGAGTGGAATTACACGGGAGAAACCTGAGTGGCCAGGAATGATTGGGTCTGCTGGGTATTTTAGAAAGGCCTATCGTGCATGGCTCCACTCACCGAGGCCCTGCTGTCTACTGGGGTGTCTCCCAGCAGCTAGCAGCACAAAGAAGGGTTTGGCTCCTCTGACACTGCCGTTGTCCATAAGGACTCATTGTCCTCGGAATGTGCCCCAGGTCTCAGATAAATCGGATCTGAGTAGTTCATGCGTGGTTTCACTTGCCGGCTGTCCAGTGCCAAGTTTCTCCCTGTTGGGTACTCAGTTGGCTTAAGTGCATTCCTAGACATTGTTGGAGAGATCCCTGTCTCCAGTGGGAACCCAGGGGGCTCAGTTCAGGGTTCAAGTGGGTGAGCACCTGCTCATGAGTTTCTTACGATGATGGATGGCAAATGTCTGTTTCCTCCTAGTTGACCATGTCGTTCCTGAACCTGGGACAAGCCTATTGGCTGCCTTTGATCAGTGGAGGGAGTGGGCTGACAGCAAGTCCTGCTGTGACTATTCGCTGCATGTGGACATCACTGAGTGGCACAAGGGCATCCAGGAGGAAATGGAAGCTCTGGTGAAGGACCACGGTAGGTCATGGTTTGTTCTCACCCAAAGCCTTCCTCAAGCAAGCGGGTGGGTGGCCACTTGGGGCTACAGCTCATGCTGATTGTAGGGGCCCTAGCCCAGCGTGGGGAGCATAAACCTTTATGGGAGGTTATTTGTGGCTTTCCCCTGGGGTGCCTTCTTGGTTAACAGCTCCCTAGAGATCACTGGCTTGAGGGACTGGTGTCAGGGAGTAATTGGTCCTCCAAAGCCCAGTGAAGCAGTAGGGTTTGTCTTTGGAGTTTTGAGGCAAGCAAACATATCACACAAACCTGGCAGAAGGAGGCTAGCTCAGGAGGTGATGAGTCGTCAAACCTGAGACAACATGAAGAGCCTTGTCTGCTTTACAGAATCCCAGGGATTGGGGTGAAGGGTTCACAGGGAGGCCAGAGGGGTCTTCATTTAACTTGGGGTGCCCCAGGACTCCTACCCACAGGAGTTTTTGGGGGTGGGCTTAAGGAATAGAGCTGAATCACTGGTGTTCCTGGGCTCCCTTCAGTTTAGCTATGGTTTAGATCCTAAGAATCTTTGCTATCATCGTGTCTTGATTTGTGGGGAAGTTTTTACTAACTTTTTTGTTCTTAGAGGTTCAGAGTCAAAAAGACTGTGAGTCAAAAGGCAAATCTCTAGGCATGGGAACAGATAGGGGCAACCTCCACGGAGGTGCTACAAAAGGCTCTAGAATGGGAAGCCAGCTTGTCACAGACTGTGACCTTGAGCAATTCGTGTAAACTTTGAATTCTAATATTTTGAAAATCTGTCCCGTGCATATTGGACTAAGATGCCCTCCTAACACCTTTGACCCCCCAAATTCTTACTTTTTTTGTTTTGAAGCTCCAGGACCATTTTAATAGAATTTAAAAGAAAAAAACCCAATGGCAGGTACATTGCCAGGAGGAAGGAGAGAGAAAGACGAGAGAAAGAGAAAAGACCATGTTGCGTGAGTTAAGCTGGCATGAGGTCAGCCACATGACAGACAAGCAGCCACGAGGTAGGGATGGGAGCTGGAGAAGCAGCAAAGGCCAGAGTGTTAGAGAAACCTCAGTTCAAAAGGGGAAGGAAGTAGAAGAAGAAGAGGAGGAGGAGGAAGAGAAGGAGAAGGAAGAAGAGGAGGAGGAGGAGGAGGAGGCAGAAGAAGAAGAAGAGGAGGAAGAGGAGGGGGCAGAAGAAGAAGAAGAGGAGGAGGAGAAAGAGGAGAAGGAGAAGAGGAGGAGAAGGAAGAGGAGGAGGGGGGCAGAAGAAGAAGAGGAGGAGGAGAAGGAAGAGAAGGAGGAAAAAGAGGAGGAGAAGGAGAAGAAATAAAGAAGAATTAGAATTATGCTTCTCAGAGTAATTCAGAAAATCAGGCAGATGTCTGTAGCTATGAGCCTGGAGCCTACTATGCTAGAGAGTGGAGGTTTAGGACAGAAAGCACACTACCTCATTTAAAGGATAATTATTCCTCCCATCCTTTTAGCATGGCTTCAGGTGAACCTGCCTTCCAGAGGGGTGGTCCCTTGGCCAGGTGATTCGTGCTCAAGAGAAGCGACAACTATTCATCTCCATCCAGAAATAGACTTCATTTTTTTAGAGAGGAGGCAAGAGCTTTTCCTTAGTGGCCATTCAGTGTTACTGTAAACCCCTGTCCCCTTCTCCCACAAGCCAAGAGGTAACCTTAAAATCATTTAGGAACCAGACCAGGGTCCACAGCCTCCAGACACACGTCTGACATTTTTGGCCTCCAGCTAGAACCAGTCTCACGTCTTGAGAATCCCCAGATGCTGGTGGATTTTAACTTTCAATTCCTAGGGCCAGTCTATCCCAAATCAGGCCAGGTGGGTTACCATGGCAACTGTTGCCTGGCAGGAAGTGAAGAACTGGGATGCCCAGAGGCCTTTATCTCAGGCAGCATCCAGCATCCCCAGGTGGCTTGGCTTAAGCTCCAGTGCTCTGAGGTTGTCAAGATTGTTTGGAACTGTGATGGATCTTGGAGAGGGATATTTGGTCTGGTGCCTCGGGAGGCAAGAACTCCAAGATGCTGGGATGGACAGATGCTTGCCAAACTAATGGATTTTAAAAACCAGCATGGCTTGCCAAAGAATAGACACTTTTCATAGCCAGAAGTTTGTAATTCATTTTCTTGTCAAAGTCAGAATAAATAGTTGTTTTGAGAAAATTTTTCTTTTTGAAGAAAAAAAAGTGTGGTAAGTGATATACATATAGCATTAGTCTATTTAAAAAAAAAACATACTTTAAAAAACCTTTCATTTATTTTTCGTGTTTTGTCTGTGTGTGTGTTTGTGCACCATGTGGGTGCCTGGTGCCTGCAGAAGCCAGAGAAGCCTATTAGATCCCCCTGGAACTGGAGTGATAGACAGTTGTGAGCCACTAGTGGGTGCTGGGAACCAAACGTGTATCCTCAGCCAGTGCTCTTAACCTCTGAGCTGCCTTTCCAGCCCAAGATACACAATTTGAGTCACTTGTAAGTGTGCAGTTTCGTGGATTCACTCAGCCTTTGCCTTGTTTTTAATCCATCAGTATGGGGCCTCTGAGATGGATCAACAGGTAATGCTGTCAAGCTTGATGACCTGAATTGGATTCTCAGAGTCCACCCTGTGGAATCAGAGAACTGATTTCCACAAGTTGTCTTCTGATCTCTATGTGCATGCTATGGCACAGGCACATTCATACACACACACACACACACACACACACACACACACACACTAATACACTCATACAACCATACACCTATACATACATATATATATATATATATATACACACACACATACAAACCATACAACCATACACACAAACATACATACACACAACTATACAACCATACACACAAACACACACACTCATACAACCATATACCCGTACACACACAAACACACACACACAACCATACACACATACACATACATCTACACACACACACATACAACCATACACACTCATACAACCATACACCCATACACACACAAACACACACACACAACCATACAACCATACACACGGACACACACACACTCATACAACCATATACCCATACACACATACACACACATACCCACACATCTATACACACATACACACACACACACACACACACACACACACACACACACAACCATTACCACTCTCCACCTCTAGAATGCTTCATCTTGCTAAAATGAAGATCCATCTCCATAATTGCTCCTTCCCCTTCCTCCAGCCTAGGTCTTCTCATCCTACCCTCTGTCTCTGGCACTGATCACTCTGTGAGACACTGACAGCTCTCTGTGACACTGACCGCTCTGTGTCCCTCCTGCACATGGGGTTTTGCAGCACCCTTCCTTCAGGACTGATGTTGTCACTCAGCAGGATGGCTTCTGTGTTTGTCTCCATTGTCCCATGCAGCCAAATGTCCTTTGTAAGGCCGAATGGTGTTCCAGTCTACACAGGGACTGTTTGGTCTGTCTGCTCATCCACTGATGCTCACCGGTTGGTGGGTGGGGTTCCACCTTCTGATTGTTGTGAGTTATGTTACTGCAGACAGGAGTCTGGACTGTTCTGTAGTGACAGACCTGCAAGCTTTTAATTTTGATAGACCTGTAAAGTTCCCAAACAGGAAACTTATAAGAACCCTAAAAACAATTTCCAGAAATCCTGTTCCTAGCTTCCCATTTGCTTTGTCATTCTGTCTGTAGTCTGTCTGTCTGTCTGTCTGTCTGTCTCTGTCATGCTTTTCCTCTTCTCTTTCATTCTGTGGTGCTGAAGATTAAACCCAGGGCTTCATCATACCAGGCAAGTGCTCTATGCTGAGCCCTCTACACAGCACTTTCTAATTTGTGTTTTCTGAGACAGGGTCTCTCTGAACTTTACATGGCCTTGAACTCACCCGGTAGCTCAGACGGGCCTTGAACGTGTGATCCTCCTATTTCAGTAGCTGGGATGACAGGCATGTGGCTGTGTCGTTGTCCTCACGGTGTCCATCTCCTCTCTTCATTTGCCTCCTCAACACCTGCTCCCCTGCATGGCTGGGCACAGGTGCACACACATGTATGAACAGAGCGTTTGCTTTGGGTTTATGTGTTAAAAGTCATGTGTCTGCCTCTCTTCTTTGTCACCAGGGGTAAACTCCTTCCTCGTGTACATGGCTTTCAAAGATCGATTCCAGCTGACAGATTCCCAGGTAAGAAAGCCAACTTTTCTCTGCAGGCTCCTGACATTCTGTTTAGTTTGGTTATGGCTGCCATCTGGGGAAACATCCTTCCATGTATATATAGCTCACACATAGCTTAATGGGATATGACTGGCAGGTTTGGAGTTTAATGAAGTTAGCCTTTGATGGGGTCTTGCCCTTCTAGACTCTGGCATCAAACCATGACCTCTAATCAGGATACTGGGTGGCCTAGTGATAGTGCTGAGAGCTTTGGTCACACCTGGTGCAGTTCTGGGTGTCATCACTTGCACTTCACAACTCACTCCTGTCCTTTTGGTTGGGCTGCCTCTGAGTCTCAGAGTGGCCAGAAGCAGTGCCCTTGAGCCTATTCCCAATCCAGGCCTGCCAGAGCAGTCTGGGTGCCATTTCTCCCCTACCCAGGGGATTTCCTTTGACCAGAAAGATGCAGGTTCGGGTCTCTGAGCTTGTCCCTCTCTTCCTCAGATCTATGAAGTGCTGAGCGTGATCCGGGATATAGGTGCCATAGCTCAAGTCCATGCAGAGAATGGTGACATCATTGCAGAGGTAAGGGACCCGTCCTCTCACATCTTCTTCATCTCCCGGAAAGCAAGCTCAAGAATGTAGGACAGCTTTGGAGGCTGAATACCAGTGTGGAAATCCAGAGGGCCTTATGGTCTGGTATTAGGGCTCTTTCAGTGAGCTTCTGCTAGTGTTTTGGTAAGGCATATTGCTGGCTCCCATCGTAGAAAGGCCCCTTCTCTTGGCACTGCAGTGTAGCTGTTCTGGATGGAGTCGAGGACCACCCTAGTCACACCTGGATATCATCATATACTGTGCTGTGGGCCAGAAGTGGCTTGGCTTCAGCTTCCCCGTGGATGCTGAGCATATTGAGGGGCTCTAGAGAATCTGTCCTGCTCGAATGGGGTTGGGATTAGTGTAGTGACCCCTTCTCTTTCTGAGGTCTGGTATGACAGTGGCTAGCCAGCAGGGCCTACTCTACTTCTTGCTAGGGAGCTTTTTTGCCCAGGTCTCTTGGCATCAGCCACTTGAAACCCACCTGACCTCTCTGACCATTTGGCTTTCTATACACATTACAGGAACAGCAGAGGATCCTGGATCTGGGCATCACGGGCCCCGAGGGACACGTGCTGAGCCGGCCAGAGGAGGTGAACATCTGGGACTAGGATGTGTGACTTGGTGTCACACCCGTTCGTATGTGGCTCAGCGTAGGGTCTTCTCTTTGGCCATTGTCTCACAGAATTAAGAGTGCTGAGTAACCGGTTATGGACATCCTGAGGCTCATCGGGGCTTAGGAGCATACGATGGTGGGAGGAGCCTAACTTACACTAGGCACTGAGTTTGATAATGCTCTGAGTAATTTCACCCCATGTCAGTCCTATGAAGGGATAGAAGGAGAGAGAAAGGGTGTGAGAGAGGAAGGGAGGCAGCCATGCAGGCAGGAAGAATAGTTAGGACGCCAGGCCCTTCACCTTAGCTCTTCTTCCTGATGATAGTTGTTTCATATGCCACGCTGAGTCTTTTGTGTGTTAAACGTTTGAGGGGGTAACACAGAGGATCAAACATGGAACCATTCTCATTGGACTTGGCTGTACAGCCCACTTAGGGAAGAAATCCACAGCACATAGGAGACAACACTAAATAACAATTTAACTCTGTGTAGTGTCAGGGTCTCGTCCACTGGTAGCCCCATGATGGCCAGCTTGCGTTTGAGCATTGCAGGGTGGCTAGCTTCCTGCCACTGTCCGCTGCTCTTTGCAGTCTACCATCTGAGCAGCTCGGTAGGATATCCCCCGGTGTTTAGCTAAGAAGCTGGGAAAAGGGAGACTGGTAAGAGTGCCAGATTCTAGGGAATCGCCTGACTGAGGTGGTACAGGTGAGAAGCACATGTTCTGACTACCACAGTACCTGGCCATATGTGGCAGTGGGACAAGCAGGGGACGGTCCTCTCTGAGACTTTCAATGAGCCAGTGACAAAGTGGCAGACAGAAGGTATATATGCAGGCCAGAATGTGACTGGCAAAGGGCAGCTGTTAGAACCTGGGGCCATAGAAGAAAGTGGATGTTCAGATCTGCACAGCAAAGCTGTCATGGACAGAAGACCTTCCCAGCTGGGCCTCACAGGATATAGGGCCGAGGCGTGCGGGTTGCCAAGGTGGGAGGGGCTGCCCAGAGATTGTCTGGACTTGGCTATGGGTCCTTGGATAGGTCATTTCCCTGTGGTGTTTGTTCTGCTCCATCTATAACATCACTTAAACAACCTTCCAGATGTTCAAGATCTCTATGATGAGAAGAAGTTTTGTTTTTAAGCGATCATATCCTTTCTACAAGACTTAAAGAGATTTTCATCAGGGCTCAGCGTACATACAGCAGTATCTGTTGTGTATCAGAGGCTGGACTGTTCTGGCTGGAGAGTGGAGAGTGAGGTTTAAATACTCTCTTCTTCCAGAGAGCTAGCGTTTTAGTTTGGCCTCGGTCCAATTTCAGGCCACTCTGTGGGGCCAGATGGAGCCTGAATTCCATTCACAGCGTGTATGCAAATCCAGACAGACCCCTGGGATGGGAATTCTTCCTCATGAGTCTTAGTGGCAGTTAGTCCCATTTGGCTTCTTAATTAGAGGCACTGCACACCCCACTTTACTGAGGACAGGCCTGTAGCTCCCAGACTTTATTTATAGTGTGTCTGTCCTTTTGTGAAGGGTCTGTGCTTGGACATCGGTAGGGCTGTTTCTGGCATCCCTGTGAAGTGTTGAGCATCTTGGAGTCCTTTTCATTCACACTTCTGAGACTTCTGAGCTGACAGCGCAGCAGGAGGCTCCAGGGAGGAGAAGGAGGCCTGGGAGCAGGAGGGAGGCTCCCTTCAGCTATCCCTGGAATGGGAAACATTTGAGTGTTTGCTGAGTGTTTGCTGAGCACCAGTTGCTTTCCTGTAGATTCTTAGACGCTCTTCTCATCGTTGATGCTCAGAAGCTGAGTGTGAATGAAGGCTGGGTCTCCCTTGCTGGGATGGGCACTGAGAGCAGCAACAGACCCGGGCCCTCCTAGCGGAAACTGGACTAGCCAAGGCCACTCTGTGGGAGTGCAGCTATCTCCTCTGAAAAGTGATCGCCTGGCTTTTAAAGTTACATTAACAAGATGAAGCCATCTTTTTGTGTGCAGGAACAAGTTTTGAGCCTCTGCTTAGGGATGTTGGGAGTGAGGTAGTATGGTAGGTACAGAGAAAGACTCTCTTCCCTTCTTACCTTTAAGAATTTACACCACAGTGTTTTCTTAGGACTTGGCGCAGCCTTTGGGGTCCCGTTCGAATCAGTTTCCTGTGTTATGGTGGACACACGTTGTTGTACATAAGACGTACCTCTGTAACAAGGCGGCTTTCCTGGTTGTGTATTCAGTAGACATGACGTGGTATCTGATGTCCCATTCCCCCACGGTCAGATCTAAAGAGCCAGATGTTCGATTTGGGTAGTTCTTCATCTGCGCTGAAGGTCGTACCAGGCTGTGGCTGGCCAGACACACTCTTGGGGGAACACAGTGCAGCCCTACTCCATTCCCGAGCCCCATGAAGTTTGTTTTTGTTTTGTGGGTGATGTTGGCTTGGCCCACAAGTCTCTGACTGACTCGGCTCCAGAGTCACGAACATTGAATGTCTTCACTCAGGATCCTGAGTGCAGAATGAATATCCACATTGAGATGAGCCAGGGTCTGGGTATTCTCAAGTGTGAGCAAGTGAAATTGTTACCAGACTCTTTGCCCCTAACAAGACTGGGCCCTGGCAGCTCTAACAAACATGGCTTGATCTTCCACAGGCTAATTAGAAAAACAAGCAGCGGCGGCGGACAGTGGAGAAAGGAGCTTGGTTCAGTGTAGTTACAGTAGGAAGAGGAACAGAGATCCAGCAGCTTCCTCAGCCCGTCCTCAGAGTCCCCACATAAAGTTTAAGTTTAACTAGTAGGCTGCTGGTCATGGCGATACACGCGGTAGGCTATGATGAAGAGATGGGGCAGAATGATCAGGAGTCCCTGGCTAGCCTGGATCTTAAATGGCTTGGAGATGTGGCTCAGTAGCTAAGAGTGCAGGAGCTCTCATGCTACTCTTGCAAAGGACCCAGGTTTGGTTCTCAGCATCCATGTCAGGCAGCTTACGACTGCCAGTACCTCCAGCTCTGGGAAGAGTCAATGGCTCTGATCTCCACAGATACCAGCACGCATGTGCACAGACCCACCCACAGACAGACAGAGTACCCACAGACAGACAGAGGTAGTTAGTTAAAAAAGTTAATTAAAAAAGAACAAAATAGTAAGAGCTTTTTAGACAGAAGGAATGAAGCATGCTTAGTCAAACAGTCCACGTCATGGTGTGGTCGCTCCCGCCCACCACTGCCTCGGCCTCGGCTGTCCTGGAAGGTGGTCTGTGTACTCAGAACTGTGTGACCTGTCCTTCCTGGAGACACGTTTCTCCTCTGGCAGGCACCTGGTTTCAGGCTTTTCCTTCTCCCACTGTGAAACTTTTCCTCAGAAAACTCTTTAAATTCTTAGAGGCCATTGTTTTAGTCCTTTGATAACTAAAGGGAGTGACATACATTATCTTCACAATATCTTGTTTCCTGCCAATATTCACCCAGGGTGGTTACAACCCACTTGGCTAGGTTCTAGGGCAGAGTTACTAGGCTGTGGGTCTAGGTGGAGCTTGCGGATCTTGTCCTGGGTGCCACTTTGGAAAGAACCTTGGGAATCCACTTGTCTCTCTCTGTTGGTAAATAAGGACAGAAGTGGGCACGAGGGTGGGCGGGGTTTTCATGCTTATCTGCCCTCCCATAGGTCGAGGCTGAAGCTGTGAACCGGTCCATCACCATTGCCAATCAGACCAACTGCCCCCTGTATGTCACCAAAGTGATGAGCAAGAGTGCGGCTGAAGTCATCGCTCAGGCACGGAAGAAGGGTGAGTCTCAAGGGCCTTTCGGACATGCGGTGGGCAGGTGGAGGGAAGGCGGAGGCTCCCGGAGGAGGCTCTTTTTCCGACCCTCATGCCAACTGGGCCACTTTGATCATGTTCCAGCCTTAACCTAATTGCAGCCCAGCAGAGCGGGCAGCTCTAGTTTCCTCCCTTTGTTCCGTGGTCCTGGCCTTGTTCGTATCTATTTAAAGCCAAGGCCACGTGGGCAGGTATCCTCCTCTCTCTATATAAGTTGATTTTACAAACTAGTTACATGCATAGGTTACATCACTTTTCACTGGCGACAGAACCCCTCTGGGGAATGCTATTGTGTAAAGTGTGTCTTCCTTCCACCTTGGGCGGGGATTTCTACCGGGAATCAGTCAGAGGCTTGTGTGAGACACATGTTATTCGTTGTGGGTAGACTGTGGATATATGCCGAGTGAAGCTGGATCTCCTGAGACGGGGTCTTGGAAACTAATTCACTAAATGTAGCTTCCAGCACTTCCCCTCAGGGATGTTCTGTGGAGCATCCTATTTATTATGTATAAGCAGCTCCATTGCCACCTGCTGCACTAAGCCAGTTTGGCTAATCACACTGTGCACTTTATGCTTAGGCAACGGCACAGCATATAGAGCTGGAAACCATAGCATTGACTTCGACGGGAACCTTAGCCAGATCTGAAGTGAGCATTGCAAGGGGATCCCTTCTTGTCTCCACAACCTGCATGTGTATCTTTCCATCTTGTGTGTCTCCATTTATCTGCTTTTCTCTCATGCTCACTGGTGCCTCTGCCTCTGCCACTGCCACTGCCTCTGCCTCTGCCTCTGCCTCTGCCTCTGCCTCTGCCTCTCTGCCTCTGCCTCTGCCTCTGCCTCTGCCTCTGCCTCTGCCTCTGCCTCTGCC
>JADRCD010215884.1:11583-35414 GCA_019843815.1 Montemys delectorum | reverse complement strand
CTGCCTCTGCCTCTGCCTCTGCCTCTGCCTCTGCCTCTGCCTCTGCCATTTGGCCCATATAGCTCTTTCTACGTTGTTGCATGATCCTCATGAATCAATAAGGGCTGTGGGATGTTTTCCCTGATGGGTGACTTGGTACAAGCTCTAGAAGAAATTGCTCAATGACTGTCCCAAGTCAGCCTGTCCCAAGAGGCAATAGCTTCCAGACAGATCCTGTGATTTCTGGCCCCTGCTCTTTGGAGCTTTCTGGAGGCTCTATTTGCTATTAATTTTTGAGAGCCTGCCCTCTCCTGGATGCTTGGAGAAACTACCTTTTATTTAGTAGTAGTAGCAACAGCAGCAGCAGCATTTTGATATTTTGAGGCACAGTCTCATGTAGCCCAGGCTGACCTGGAACTCACTGTGTGGCTCACCATGGAGCTTCTGACCCTTGCTTCCACTGCCTGGGTGCGGGAGCACAGGTGTGCACCACTAGGCCCTATTGGGAAAAGGCATCCAGAATTTCTTCAGAATTTGCTTTGCGTTATTTTCTGAGGCGACACTGTAGGTGGTGACTGAAGTCCGTGCTCCTTTATCATCCGGGCACATTTTTAAGGTGGCTGGGTGCTCAATGCTGAAACTAGTGTACTGGTATTACTGTTTTAATGTAGCACAGGCATAGTGAGTTCAGTGTCTGAAAATGGGGACCGTGGCAGGCAGCTAGTTTTGTGTATTTTACTGGTCATTCAGCACCCACGTGCTAATAGGGAATTAATTAAGGCAGACAGTCACATGACTTTGGATTCCTGTGGCTTTCCTGTCCAAAGTATAAAATGTCCTAGGCTCACCTTGGCAGAGGGAGGGTGTCAGCCCCTTGACAGACCACAGCTGGAGTGCAATCATGAGCAGCTCTCCAGCAGCACCTGTGCTCTCTCCTTGGTCATCCCCAAAGGGTGGGGCTCACCCGTGCTTGTGTGGCATAGAGTTTCACTCTGGCATGCTGCCTCAGGGACTAAAGCCTTTTTGTTGTCTCTGTTAACTTTTGAGTCTGCCCAGAAAGGGAAGCACTTCAGTCAGTCCTGTTCCAGAACCTTCTGTGCATGAATCCAGCTGTGCCCACACCATGCTTCTCAGGGTTGTTCCACCGTCCTTCAAAGTCGTTGGGGGGAATTCCACTGTCTTCCTGTGCTAACACGAGCAGCAGAAGGCTCTGGACCTCAAGAGAGCTGGGGAGGCTCTTGCTACCCAGTTGGAATTTCTAAACATCCTCAGGATGCAGCCTGGGCAAGCAGCCTTCATCTCTTGTTTTCCTCTGAAGCTCAGGGCTTGGGAGGAGTGGAGCTAAGCTTGATGACTGGGCATCTAACTTCGGGCTCCAAAGCTCCATGTTAATGTTTGACCGACTCATCTTTCCTCTTGGAAGTTATTTTAGTAGAGGAATTTCTTGTGGTCTGTACAGATTGGGATTTAGTTCAGGTAGAACCGGGAGCCTGGCCCTCAGCATAGGCACAGGTAAAAAGAAACAGATATTCTCAAACAATCAAGAAACAAACAGTGACAAGCTGTATTAGAATTCGTCCCCTGGAATTAATGACACGGTTCAGGATCAGGCCCTGCTTATGGGGCTTTGGCCATGGGACTTACCATCACTAATCTGTGTCCTACTTACAAAGGGAAGTTACTCTTCTCTCATTGTGTTTAAATGGAGATGATGTGTCCAGTAATCAGTCAGCCTTGCCACTGA
This sequence comes from Montemys delectorum, assembly GCA_019843815.1. Classification (NCBI taxonomy): domain Eukaryota; kingdom Metazoa; phylum Chordata; class Mammalia; order Rodentia; family Muridae; genus Montemys; species Montemys delectorum. Next base: position 33,691 of record JADRCD010215884.1, on the reverse strand, counting down.
GGGACGAAACGTGATGGCTTAACCTGGAGTATGTTCAATATGCCATGCCAAGGCAAAGACGTCCATGTGTTTTTCCTGTGTGATGCTTCAGGCCTCAGTGCCAGGAGTAGAAAGTAGTCTTGACCTCCAGCGTCTGCCCTTGGAGGGAGGATTAGACGGGAGCAGAAAGTCACAGGGGAGTGGTCAGTGCCGTGGTGGCCAAGCAGGGCTGGAGTACAGAAGAGAGAGCCTGTGAGGCTCAGGCCGTGGGAAGGACTCAGAACAGCAGTTACAATCTTAGTAAACATTGGCAGGTCCTTCTCTCCATGTACACTAAACCTCCTTACCCACCTACAGACCTAGGTCCAGGGTGGGAGACATTAGGGCAAATAGAGAAATGGAGTGGATATAAGACTATGGGTAGAGATGTCTGTGAGGACTCTAGCTGCATGCCAGGTAGACCCAGCACAATGGCAGCCTGGCTTTTCTTCGTGACCCATGACTACCATTGTTCTTGCCATGCAGCAGCACACCACTTTACCAACCTCGCTGTGCAGAGAGAGAAATGAAACACAGCCAAGACTGGAAGACACTAGCCAGATTTTAATTGTTTTCTGGATTTTCTTATTTTCTCTTTTATTTTTACACATCACTGGGATTTGAGGCTAGGGCCTTGCACGTGCTAGAGAAGTGTTCTTTCTCTGCACTCTATCCTGGTACCCAATCTTACTTTGTATTTTGGGACAAGGTCTCTGTGTTGCCCAGGCTGGCCATGAACCTGTGATTCTCCTGCCTCAGCATCCTGAATAGTGAGGATTACAGGCCTGTACCATCAAGTCCTGGCTTGGCTTTTAGTTTTAGGAAGAATTTAGACAGTGGTTGACTTGGTAAGCTCGTGCCACGGAAGAGGAAATTAAAATGCGGAGACTGAACACGTTGTTCCCAACCATCCAGCTTGTGGGAAGAAGCAGGCACGATTCCAGACACCTACCATCTGTTTGTCTTGTGTGTCTGGGGCAGGGACTTCTCCCTCCACCCTTTCTTAGGCTGCTGTTTGTTCATGCAGGGAGCCCTGTGTGGCGACAGATGCCTTTCTGAGGGAATGCTAATCTATGGACAGTACCTGCTGATATCACCCCTGGACTCTCCTTCCCCACCCTTAAAAACCAGGGGATAGCCACATTCAAACAGCCGTGGCTGCTGAGGGATACTACATCCAAATCTAGGATAAGACTTCTGTTGGTCAATAGGATGTTGAACATCATGAAAAAAAAATCTCATGGTCGTGTCATAGATGAAGATTACGTCACCTTGGGGATGAGGCCTTAGGGTTAAACTAATGTAACATGTAGTAATCTTGAACCAGAGTTGAGATTGAGGGTGGCAGGTGGGTTGGGTTGTGAATGTCATAAATTTCCAGTAGAGTCTATTAATTAGAGACAGCCTATGGAAGGATGGGGATGCGACAGGTAGGCACAGGTGGATTTGTTTCAAGTTGTGGGCTCATGCAGTAATGCTGCAGAAGTATGAAATCTTTAGGGAAGGCTGGCAGGCTAGAAACTAGATGAGAGACGATGGTGCCACTCACATCTGAAGGCTGTGTGGAGACAGAGTGCACTTCCTAATCATTGCCCCATTTGAACAGCATGTGCCCTAGAGGCTGAGAATTCAGATTGCATTGTAATTCAGGCTGGTAGGGTAAGATCCTGGGTTTTATTTTCAGCCACCTGTGTTCTGTGTCTGTACCACATACACCGGCTCTTTCAGGGCACACAAAAGATTGGTGCCTGACCTGGGAATGTGAATCCCTAAATTCATTCTTTCCAGCCATTTTGTCTAGCACCATTAAAGGCAACCAACCAGTGTCATTCTGTCTGTTAATTTGAATTTTAGAAATAGCCTATGGCATCAAATGTGACACCCAGAGCCTTGTCTCATAGAAATATTTGACTCAGGGCCCCCAGTGGCATTTTGTGTATTTCATTACATTATTGTGGTGTAGACTACATATGTTTTCTGTACTATAAGAAGAATCATTAGTACCCATGAATTACCTCATACTAGAGATTCAAGTCTAGAAACTTCAGAAAACATATCCTAAATATTTTGTTTCTTATCCCATGAAATGATTTATGCCTATGATCCCAGCACAGGGATAGGGATTCATATCATGAGAAGTCTGATCATGAGACTATGAGGGATAATTCTAAGGCTAAGTTAAAAGAGGCATAAAGACCAGGCTGGCCTATATATTAGTATGATCCTGACTCAACAAACACAAACAAACAAATAAACAAATAAAACAAAAACCAAACAAAAACAGGGCTAGGGAGATAGAGTTGGCAAACAAGCACAGGGACCTGAATTTGTCTCCCAGAATCCACGTAAAGAAAATTGTGTGTAGTGGTGCGTGCCTATAATCTACGTGTTGGGGAGGCAGCACTCTGGGCTCACTGGCCAGCCAGTCTAGCCTACTTAGAGAGATCTAGGCTAATGAGATACACTGTCTTCTATAGGTGTAACTCCCTACCCCATGTGCATTGTGCGTGCATACATGCACACCTGCAGGCTCATTTATACACGTGTGCATACATGCTTATACACGTATGCATACACATGCAGTTTGTTGCCATAGAAACCATCCTTGCTATCAAAGCCTCACTGTATAGATCTTAGGCAGTTGGGGTTGTGGCCTGAGCACTTTAAGAGAAAGACACAGTGATGTGGGTCTGTCTGTCTCATTTCCCCGGGCTTCTGTGGCTGCACACTGAGTTCCCTTCATGTCATTTTTCATTGTTCTTGCTTGGGATTTGCCCTGCTTCTCGTTCATGGGAAATGACAGACTGTGGGAGCCTGAAGCTGTCAAACATTTCCAAACCCCAGCTTGCAGTTATTCTTCATGAATGTGCTCGGCCCCGGGGCTGGCCGTGAGTAAACATTATCTTCCCATTCCTGCCCGTCCCCTGCATTCCTGACCTGACTGGTGTGCCTGCCAGAGTCTAGCTTGGGGTCACAGCCTTCAGTTTAGACTTTCCTTGGAGAAGAGACTCATGAAATTGCAACAGCCGCCAAGAAAGCATCAGCAATGTGTTTAGAGAAGCATAAAAAGGCCAATTAAGCCGTTCGTGGTTTATTGTTAGTAGTGGTAATGATTGCTGGCACACGGCAGCTCACTGGTATCTGGGGTCTGACTGAGCTCTGCAAGCCAGTCCATGGTCCCCTCCAGCATAAGGTTTATAGGAAAGGAACCTATGGCAAGGCACTGAACCACTGAAATGTGTGTGTGTGTGTGTGTGTGTGTGTGTGTGTGTGTGTGTGTGTGTGTGTTTTTTGGGGGGGTATAGAGACCAGAGTCTGAACTACACTCCCCTGAAAGTGGAGGCTTTAGACACAATAGATCCTTTCCTAATTTGTGGAGCTAAAAAAAAAAAAAAAAAAAAAAAATTGAAATAAAAGCTTGTAAGGACCTCTGACTCCCTCAGGAGGTTTAATTGGAGCAAAGCAGGAGCTGGAGACATTGCTGAACAGTTAAAACGTCTTGCTTTTGCAGAAGACCAGACAAAGTTCATTTCTAGCACTCACATTGGATTCTCACAACCCCCTCTTTCTCCATGAGGATCTAACATTCTCTTCTAGCCTCTGCTGGCTACCCACACTCATGTCTCCCTATTCATGTGTGCACACTCACAAATAAAATTTAAAAATTCTCCGAATAGAGCCAAACAAGAAGGAAGCCACCATTTGGGACACCCTCACCCTTCCCAGGTTTCTGCATGGCTCCAGCTTGGGTCGGCCAGGAGTCCTCACTCTGCGATGGTCTAAGGAAGGAAGGTCCCCAGTGATCTTGGAAGCTCCGACCGATCCTGGGGTTTCCACAGGCTGAAGGCATTTGCTACAGTAGTAGAGAGCAGGGAACCCAGCCCTTGTCAAGCAGCACCCATCCTGCTCCTTCCATCTGTTTCTAGTACCAGCCTCCTCCAGTCAGATTTCCAAAGCCACGATGGAGCTGCAGACTCAGAGACAGGATGGAGGAGGGCAAATTCCAGGGCATTCTGGGAATGCAGATTTCTCAGATAGCTGAGCTGTGGATTTCTCCTCTGAGCATCATTGCTCTTCTGAATTTTTTATGATGACAAAGCCTGTGTACCCTGGGGGTTGCGGGTGCCATGTGCTCAGGTGGGCAGTGGGCAGTGGGCAGTGGGTGCAGGACTCTCAGGCCAGGCTGGATTAGGGGTTAGATTTCACCTGATCTGTTGGAAGTTCCTGCAAGAGCCACTGCTGCCCTCGCTCTGCCACTGAATCTCAGATGGGCCCAAGGAATTGCCACCAGCTGACCTTAGCTTTATGAGGTCTTTTTCTATTTGGGGGTACGTGCCCAGTAAGCTTGTACAAGCTTTTACTGGGAGAGCTTCCAGTAGGTCAGGAATGCTGGGCTCCTCTCCTAGCACAGTTTTTTTAGGGGTTTCCTTCTGGGCATGCTTGCCCCCAGTTCTAGCAGCCTTCCTCATGCCTGGAGACTGTTACGGAGTATGGATGGGAGGCAGCTGTGGCTGTGGCTTTCCAACACCTTCTCACTGAACAGCCACTTCTTTGTGACATTCCTGAGGCAGGAGGGGGCAGCTCCCTGGAGCCAGTTTTGAGTGTCTGGGCAAAGAGGGTGTTGTGGAATAGTATCCAGTGATAAGCCTCTGCAAGGACTGTGGAGAGGAAGGGAGACACATTCCTGACTGAGAAGGGTTTGGCCTTGAGGGCCGTGTGTTTGGAGAAGGGAGAAGCCTGGCTGGGTGACAGGAGGAGAGGCAGATGGATTTGGATAACCTGAGAGAAAGTTCTAGCTCTCTGCTCTTTAATTAGTTGAATGTTAAGAGCACCGAGTGGGCTTTGCACACGCTCGTTAAGTGCCTACTGTGTGCAGGCAGAAAAGTGATCATTAGATGTGTTAAGTGCCTACTGTGTGCAGGCAGAAAGCTGGTTATCGTGTTGCCATCAAGAGTCAAAAAGTTCAAAAGCGGGTGATCGTTTGGGTGTAGATGCCATGCCGAGGGATGCTGTGATGTCTGGACGATTAAAGGGGAGGCCGAAAGGCCAGTCCTGTGGCACATTTCTGTAATCTCAGCTCTCTGGAGTCTAGGGAGGAGGACAAGAAGTTCAGGGCCATCTTCTGCCACACACATAGTGGGTTCAAGGCCAGCCTCAGCTAGGTAAAAAAAGAAGAACTTGGCTTTGGATCATGGGAGATATAGGTGTTCAGGGAACAGATGGATTTTTGTTTGTTTGTTTTAAACCTGGAAGACATGGTGTAAGAGGTTCTCAGCTGTGGGTGTGGAGGAGGGTGGTATGTGGAGGATGTTCTGTGAAGAAAGTTCGGCCATGTCACAGAGCATGGCTGAGGAGCTGAGGAAGCAAGCATAATCCTAAAATCTGGACTGAGCTAGGAGAAGGGAGGAGGCCTGGTCAAGGGGAGAAGGCATTTAAGGCACACAAGGACCAACGTCTACCGGTGTAAGTGTGCCCAGGTGTCTGGCCCACTCTGAATGGACAGAGAAGACACCATCTGGACTTTAGGGGAGCTGACATTTTCTCTTGGACATTGTATAGAGTTATCCCGAGCTTCTAGAGATTCTGAAACTCCAGTGGTCCAACCGCAGATTCTCATGGGTCTGCTGTCACTCTGATGGACGCCACTGAGGGCCACTTAGGCATCCGAGCATCTCTGAAAGATCCTGGCACTGCTCTCTGATACCTTGGCTCTGTGATTTTATTTGATTTCTATTCCATAACTAGAGTTAGACATGATGAAGGGCAGGGGCTTCAGGTGATGAGCAGAGAGGCCAACTTATGCATAGCAAGGTTAAATCCACCCATCATCCAAAGTGGAACCAAGATGATTCCAAGGGTTGTGTGGTGAAGGAAACTACCTGAGTTGGAGATCACGGCACCTAACAAGTATAGAGTTTAGGATTGCCTCAGGAGGGAGGGCGGAGTCCACAGAGCAGGGCAGCTCAGTACACACTAGCTGGGTGACCTTGGCTGCCTAGGGTTCTGGACTTCGGTCCTCAGTGTTGTCATCCGTGAAGTGAGGCTGTATCCCCAAGAGTGCTAAGAGCCTTCTGCAGTGCCTAGCATGTAGTGATGTCTGCTAAGAGAGGTCTCTTGTTCTTAGTGTGTCAGACTGAACCACCTGTGTTCTGTTTCTCAGGAACTGTGGTGTATGGTGAGCCCATCACTGCCAGCCTGGGGACTGATGGCTCTCATTATTGGAGCAAGAACTGGGCCAAGGCTGCGGCCTTTGTCACCTCCCCACCCTTGAGCCCCGACCCAACCACTCCAGACTTCCTCAACTCGTTGCTGTCCTGGTGAGTAGTACTGTTGACTCGCTCACATCCACACTCTAGATCTCCACAGGGCAAAAGGAGACCATAGGTGACAACACGGTGGTGGCTGGGAACAGGCTTAAAAAACAGACCCATATTGACCGAAGTTAGGGTCACTCAGTGAGAACAAGGAATCATTCTGTCGCCATCTTGGGTGGGACTTCCCGGTATCAACTTGGGTCATTCTGACCAGCCAGCTGAAGGGTCTGAGTGAGTTCCAGTATGATTGGTGAGACATCACCTGGGAAATATCTCACCAGACAGATGGAGGTATGTTGCCCTGCAAGGAAGCCTCATGTCATGTGTTTCCTTCCAGTGGAGACCTTCAGGTCACTGGCAGTGCCCACTGTACCTTCAACACTGCCCAGAAGGCTGTGGGGAAGGACAACTTCACCTTGATTCCTGAGGGCACCAACGGCACTGAGGAGCGGATGTCTGTCATTTGGGATAAAGCCGTGGTAAGGACTGATGGCCTCCCTCGAGGCTGACCCTGGCATGCCCCTATCTCTGTGGGTTTGGGGCTTATGCGGGCCAGTTGAGAACATTCTAGAAACTAGGACTTGGAAGATGGTATTTCTCCTGTATGGAAATCCAAGGCAAATCCTAAAAGCTCATTTCCTTCTGATTACTACACATAAGTCCCGTGTCAAGGAAGGTGTAGCTTCTTCAGTTCCCTGCTGACCTTCCTAGCCAACAGTCCTCAACTCCATTTCCTTGAGAGTGTGTCTGAGGGCTTCCAGGTTTGTTTTGGACAGATACTGACCACCTTGGGGATTTGGAATCTTTTTCCTTTTAAGGTGTGAAAGTACAGTAACAGATTTTCTGATTCTTAATGAGTTTTTACATTTTGTGAGTGAAAAATCACCTGTGTCTGAGGTAAGATAGCGAATGTCGACTATCTTCAGGCTTTGCCAGCACTTGTGTGCCCAGCATGTCAACATGCAGGTGACATTAGCATCACACACAGCGTCACATCCTGTTAACACAATTCCTAATATATCATGCATCATTCTTAAAGCCATAGGAGAAACAAGAAACTTACTTTTTATCTTCTCCCCTCCCCACCTCCCCAAGACAGGGTCTCACTGTGTGGCTTGGGTTGGCCTGAAACTAGCAATGTAGACTAGGCTGGCCTGGAACTGACAGAGATCCATCTGCCTCTGCCTTCCCAGTGCTGGAATTAAAGGCGTGGCCACCACACCCATGGAAAAGCTTGTTTTCTTTTCCAGTCATTTGTCTATAATTCTTTGACTGGAAATTTGTGATGTTCCTAATTTTCCTTTTAACTGAGATGAGTATCCATATAGACATATCCTTGGGTACATCTTTAATTATGTTTGCAGGAGAAGTTTCTGGAAGTAACATTGCCAGGTCGAGAGGAGTCTGTTAAAGACTGTACATACATATTGTTAACATTCCTAATGCAAAGATTATGGACATCTGACACACACAGTGCATGGCACTCGTTGGTGTGTTTTAGGAGCAGAAGCCCAAAACATTATTGAGTTGGTGAATTTTGTCTCTGTTATTTGACATTCAATTTCTTTGGTTGCTGATTGGAACGAATTTTTAAATATGCTTTTTTTTTTTTTTTTTGTCATTTAAAATTTTTTCTTCCTCTTAGTACACACTCATTTCCTTGGTCCCCTATGTTTAGAATGGAAGGATTTCAGGAAATGATTGGCCCTTACCTTGAAAAGCCAGAGGCTGGGTTGAAACTTATTAACTAGAAGCCCATACCTGTTGGGAACTTTACTGAAAGGGAAATCCCAGGGTGCATTGCATGTCAACATGTGGTCTTTTATTGCTGGACCCTGTTCTACCTTCAGCTTTCTGACCACACCTCCTGTGTGTGTGTGTGTGTGTGTGTGTGTGTGTATACATGCTCTGCCCCTCAGGTTACTGGGAAGATGGACGAGAACCAGTTTGTGGCTGTGACCAGCACCAACGCAGCCAAAGTCTTCAATCTTTACCCACGGAAAGGTCGCATCTCGGTGGGCTCTGATGCAGATTTGGTCATCTGGGACCCTGACAGTGTGAAGACCATCTCTGCCAAGACGCACAACAGTGTAAGGCTTGCCTGTTGTGAGTAGATGTGTGTGCTGCAGGCACAAGAGACAGGGCCAGTGCAGGGACTCAGGAAATCTCAATCAGATAGGAGTAAAGTTTCCTCAGGATGCATTGTTAACTTGCAGTGTCCCAAGGGCCAGACTGATCCTTTCACATTCTTTATTGAGATCCACAAAACTAAGACTCTTGGGCATGTTTCAGAGGTGACAGCGTCTGTCCTTAGAGCAAAAGTTTTTAGCCCTTGGATTGTGACCCCCTTTGGGGGTTGAATGACCCTTTGACAGGAGTCACATATCAGATATCCTGCATATCAGATATTTAATTATGATTCATAACAGTAGCAAAACTTACAGTTATGAGGTAGCAATGACAATAATTTTGTGGTTGGGAGGGGGTCACCACTACATATTAAAGGGTCACAGCGTTAAGAAGGTTGAGAGCCACTGGCCCAGAGTGATTTTAGATCCTTAGAAGCTTCTAGAAGTTATGCACCACTCCATTGTCATGGTTTGAGCTGCACCTTGGGTGGTGTGTTTACCACAAGGGACCTAGCTACAGCAGTCAAGTGTCTGCTCCGGAGGTGGCCACTGTCATTTCCTGTCATTCCTCTCTCAGGAGTGATTGACAGCTATTTTCTTCTTCTATTTTGTTTTTTTTTTTTGTTTGTTTGTTTGTTTGTTTTTTCGAGACAGGGTTTCTCTGTGCAGCCCTGGCTGTCCTGGAATTGACTCTGTAGACCAGGCTGGCCTCAAACTCAGAAATCCACATGCCTCTGCCTCCCAAGTGCTGGGATTAAAGGCGTGCGCCACCACCGCCCGGCTCAGCTATGCTTCTTGACCTAAAGGAAGGAGAAATAATCCAGGCGGTGGGTCACAGTTTAAGAACTACAGAATTTGGGTAGCTCTTAGTCACAGAGCTTGCGGATGTTAGTATCTGTTAGTTGGTTAGCATTCTGGTGTCTCAACTGAGGACCAGGGATTCTGTTAGCTTGTGGATTCAGGGAGCCCAGGGCAGGGCTGCCAGATACCAGCAGCTCCTCACAATCTAAAATCCTCTCTCTTGGACAGAAGGTTTTGGGTGGAGCATGCTGGGCTCAGTGCCAGCTTCTTTGGTACCTGTGGCTGCCTTCATGGTAGATACTTCGTGGGGAGAGAGACTGCTGGACTCCATATTTATAGCTGGTTTTGCCCTGCTGGTTCGGCATAGCCTTAGTGCCAAGCTTGCTTAAATTTGTATCATCCATCTTGGGCTCCTTAGTGATGTCCTCGGGGTTGACCTTTCTGTGCATATGCATATCATTTCATAATCCCACTCTTCCACTGAGCTTCTCACTAAAGGGTCTGGTGTGATTATCCCAAGTGGGAAGATAAATAACCGAGAGGTGCAGAGAGCTTAAGTGGCCAGTCTAATGTTACATAGTGATCTTGCGGTTGAGCCAGAATTAGAAGCCTTAATTTTTCCACATTCTTCCCCACCAGACTGCGTATGCATGTGCAGGGTGGGGTGGGGAAAGCACTGTCTTTCTTCTTTAGTGTCCCTTCCCCAAAGGGAATAAAAATGGCTGCCAAGGCTTATCAGAGACACAGGTGACTGGGTTGCTGCGTGGCCTCGTGGCATCGTGACCTCTCTGCCTGATGGACGAGAGAGCAGTGAAGATTTTCGAAGACAGCTGCCGCTCACATGACATTTTTATCTCACTCTGTTCTGAGCGGTATCCCATGCAGCCCTGCTAAGCACCTCATTGTCTCCCCCTGCTGTTGGGGCTGGCCTTAAGCATGCCCATGAGACACTGCCCATCTAGTGAAGTACAGACAAGATTCTAGGTTCTGGCTTCAATGTGATAAATCTGACTTATCCACAACTCCAGTGCTAGTCCTCCTTTAGGATTTTCCAGGATTTTAACTTGCTCTGTAATTTCCATGCTTAGAGGTGGTGCAGCCTCCCATCTCGGCGAGCGACACGTCGTCTCTGTCTCTGTCTCTGTCTCTCTGTCTTTGTCTCTGTCTCTCTCTACTTTTGTTTATGGCAACCTCCATGTTTCTCTGTGGAATCTCTGAGCCGTGCTGACAGCAGTCCTGGCACCATCCAGGCAGCGCTCCTTTTCCACATGGGATGCATGCTGCTCAGCCACTGTGCCCTTTCTCTGTCCTGCCCTCCTCCCCCAGCCACTGCACGGAGTAGAGATGACCTGTGACCCGGGTGTTGGTGTGGCTCTGCCCTCTCATAGAACTTCAAGGGCAGTGACTCTCAATGTTCCTAATGCTGGGACTCTTTGATACAGTTCCTCATGTTGTGGTGACCCCTCCAACCATAAAATTATTTTGGTTGCTGCTTCACAGCTGTAATTTTGCTACTGTTATGAGTTGTAATTTAAACATGTGTTTTCTGATAGTCCTTATGAAAGGGTCATCCTATCCCCAAAGGGGTCTTGACTCACAAGTTGAGGACCACTGTTCTAGTTCTCCACCCCCACCCCCTTTGCCTGTGTTTTCCCAGAAGCCGATGCTCTGTGCCACATGTTACCCATTTGTTAGCCATTTGTTCCTGAAGACAGTCATGTGGAAAGAGCCGTAGGCATTCGGCCTGAGCCGAGCCAGAGTTAGGGACACCACTCTGACTTATGGAGTTTTCTGTGTCAGAAGGTCTCTTGTTTTTCTGTTGCTTCTGACTGACAGGCAAACGCACAGGCAGGCAAACCACCTGTTTCCCGAGAGGGTGTGCCAAATTGCCTGTTTTCACTCTCAATGACATGAGTCCCCAAACAAGGGTGGGCCTTTTAGGAAACTATAAACCTCAGTCGTGTCACAGGTTTGTTGTCTTTTATGTGCCGCTGGTCCACACAGTTGGGGACGTTTGGTTTAACTACAGGATGCTTAAGTCCGTGAGAAAATGCTCTCATTTCACAGTTTAGTTTGGACTTTGTTCAGAGGCAAGCCTTGGGAATTCAGTCTGCACAGGGGAGAGCTGGTGGAAATGGGGAGACACCCCACCCCACCTCATTTATGTTTCTCTTTTCCCTTCTTTTTATAGAATTGTGGATTGAATCCAGGGCCCTGTGCATTCTCAGGGTTCAACCACTAAGTTCTACCACTGAGATTTACATCTCCACTCTGAGCTACATCTTCACTCCACTAAATTGCCCAGACTGGCCTTGAACACACTCTGTAGCTCAGACAGGGCCTCGACCTGTGATCTTACTGCCCTAGAATCCTGGGTTTATAGGTCTGCCCCACAAGATGCACCTGGAATGATTTTCTTTATATTTGTAAAGTACACATGCACACACACAAAGTACGCACGCACGCACGCACGCACGCACGCACTATACTATTATTCTCTTCAGCTATTTTCCCCTCAGATTTGGAGATGTGGGTGAGATGAGTCCATATTCTAGGCAGAGAAAGAAAGTGTCCCTGGGGTGGCTAGCAAGGACAGTTTTCTTCTCTGGTGTTTCTCAGTAAACTCCGTTCAGTCGAGTTTAGGACCAGGGATTGCTCCCGTGATGGCTTGTCTCCTTCCTCAGGCTCTTGAGTACAACATCTTTGAAGGCATGGAGTGTCGTGGCTCCCCACTGGTGGTCATCAGCCAGGGCAAGATTGTCCTGGAGGACGGCACGCTTCATGTCACTGAAGGCTCAGGACGCTACATTCCCCGGAAGCCCTTCCCTGACTTTGTGTACAAACGCATCAAGGCAAGGAGCAGGGTGAGTGGCTTTTGCAAACTTTTAAACACCATGGGTTGATTTCTACTCCACAGATTATCCATTAAGCACCATGAGTCAGAATACTGAGATGGGGGGGGGGGGAAACGTAAGGATAAAAAGAACTTGACATTTTCAACTGGAAGCTTAACCTGCTGCTGGATGAAGGCAAGGATGATCAGAGCTTTGATGCTGAGTGTGGGGTAAGGACCCAGAGGAGGGAAGCACTGCTCTAAACTCATGGAAGAAGATGATACGGAAGATGGCAGTTGGGCTTTGAAGGCTGAGTAGGAGTTTCTCAAACCAGAGGATAGAGATAAAGATGCTAGAAGACGGAATATGATCTGTAGAAGATGTACAGTGTGTTCAGCACATGGCAGACATGGCATGGCTGGCAGTCAGGAGCTTCGAGGTGGAGCAGGGGTGGAGCTTTAAGGGAATTAAGAGAGGAATGGTGTCTTCGTCGCGTTTCTGTTCCTGCGCAAACATCGTCACCAAGAAGCAAGTTGGGGAGGGAAGGGTTTATTCAGCTTAGACTTCCACACTGCTGTTCATCACCAAAGGAAACCAAGACAGGAATAGGAATGGATGCAGAGGCCATGGAGGGGTGCTGCTTACTGGCTTGCTTCTCCTGGCTTGCTCAGCTTACTTTCTTATAGAGGAACCCAGGACTACCAGCCCAGGGATGGCCCCACCCACAAGGGGCTAGGCCCTCCTCCCTTGATCACTAGTTGAGAAAATGCCTTACAGCTGGATCTCATGGAGGCACTTCCTCAAGGGAGCCTCCTGTCTCTGTGATAACTCCAGCTTGTGGCAAGTCGACACACAAAACCAGCCAGGACAAGTGATATTGGGAAGATAGTTTCGTCTTGAAAATGACACGAGATCCTCTTCACAGTATGATTGGGGGCTTCTTCGGGGGAGGGGTTCAAAGGTGATGTTGACATGGTGGGAAAAGTTCTAAGAGACCAGTTGAGTAACTCCTAAGGGAGTCACCTTGGGAAAGCTTTTGGCCTGGAACTTTGGGGGCTGGTTGCACATCTGCCTCTGTTGTTCTTGTCCACAATGGGGGCCGTATCCCCACGCATCACAGGCCTGTCTTGGCTATGGTTCCATCACACCGAGAAGGCGCAGGGAAGATGCCGTCTGTGAATGTGACCTAGGCTGTGGGGTGATTGTGTGTTTCAGCTGGCTGAGCTGAGAGGGGTCCCTCGTGGCCTGTATGACGGACCCGTGTGCGAGGTGTCTGTGACGCCCAAGACGGTCACTCCAGCCTCATCAGCTAAGACATCCCCTGCCAAGCAGCAGGCACCACCTGTTCGAAACCTGCACCAGTCTGGATTCAGCTTGTCCGGTATGGCTGGGGGTGGGCTATGCTGGGTAGGTTCAGCAAGCTCTGTGGAGCCAGTCTGAGGCTTTCAGCTGCACTACTGAAGAAACTGAAAGACTATAGATGGCAGCCGGGGTTTGGCATCTTCAGATCGATTTTTGTGCCATGTGATGCTGAGACACCCCCCCGTGAGTCACTCCTTTTAGACTGAAGGGCCATTTCTTGATCTGTCACGTCTGTTGTTAAAGAGTGTGGGGCCTGGAGTTTCAGCAGCCTTACCTTGCTCAGGCCTTCTCTGTGATAAGTCACAGCAGAGTTTCCCTGTGGAGTTGCTGTGGCATCCACCGCAACACCCTCTCCATGGAGAAAAGTAGATTTATGTCTTGGAAACGTCCTGGCCCTCTTTCTCAGATATCCAAAGTCCTGAGGCCTGCGAACAGCGCAGTTAATCACACAGACTTTCCTTTTCTTGTCCCATCTGCCGGGTTTTAGAAAGTACCATCTGTGCCCATGTTGAACGAGGGACAGTTCAGGGTGTTCTGCTTTAGGCCCTATGGTCCTAAAGTATGAGATCAGTCACAATGTGTATTACCCCATCATTCACATAGACAGCACAGGTTGCCTTAAAGAAATGATTGAGACTGGAAGCTAGTTTGCCTCTTTAAGAACTGGAAAAATATGTAGATAATGAACTATGTTGTGACTAAGACCCAAGTCCAAGCACAAAGTGTGGACAGGGACAGACGGCTCAGCAGTTAAGAATGAACTCTGATCTTGTTGGGGACCCAAGTTTGTTCCCAGCACCCATGTCTGCTGGCTTACAACCATTTAGAACTTTAGTTCCAGAGATCTAGCGCCCTCTTCTGGCCTATTCAGGCACTGCACTTACGTGTATAGCCCCTTCCCACATATACACATATACACATACTTAAAAATAAAAATAAAATCTTAAAAAATGGGCATGCAATGCATCTGTGTCTCAAATGGATATGACACACTCTTCAAGGGGATTTGAGACAGTATTTTTAGTACATCAAGTTTGACTACAGTTAGTCAAGTGGTCACATCCTGTCAACCCTCAAACAGTTGTAGAGTTTAGAGCATTCTGGGTTTGCTTCAGATCTGGATACTTTACCTGAACCAGCCATACTCCTCCTGAGTGAGAGGCATGGGTCAGAAAAGCCATATTCGCTAGTATCTTGCACTGAATTTATACTTACCCAGGGAGAGATTGCTTGCAGTCAGGTCCTCCTACTTCCTGTAGTTTGAACTTCCTGTTGTTAGTGAGGTTTGGAGAAAGGGGTCAGGATATGTGTGCTTGGCCCAGCTTCCCCCTCCGCCCCCCAGGAGTGTTCCTGGGCATACCGCAGGAATCTGAAGCCCCTCACGCTCGTTTTATTTTTTTGTCTCTTCCCTCTTCTCTAGGTGCTCAGATTGATGACAACATTCCCCGCCGCACCACCCAGCGCATTGTGGCGCCCCCTGGTGGCCGTGCCAACATCACCAGCCTGGGCTAAAGCCTCTAGGCCTGCAGGCCACGTGGGGATGGGGGATGGGACACCTGAGGACATTCTGAGACTTCCTTCCTTCCATTTTTTTTTTTTAAAAGAGCCTGTGATAGTTGCTGTGGGCAGCCAGTTCCTGGGGCTTCCTCTTGGGCCCCCTGCACTCGGTCTCCCCTGGAGTTACCCTACACAGCCATGACCACCACACCCAAGCCTAGCCACTCACCCCACACAGAGCTGCATCCAACATGCAGACATGCGCCACCAAGCAGATCCCAGCAAGGGTGCCCCTGTCACATCCTTGGCCGTGCAGTCAGCACCTTCCTGTCACGGGGAAGATTTAGTGAATTGCCCTGAGCTGCCTTCTTTTCTTTCTGAAAAATTTTTAATAAGGTTTTCTTTGTGGGACTGGGGAGGGCTGGGGAGGGTGGGAGAGTTTGTTTTTTTGTTTTTTGTTTTTAATACTAAATTGAAAGCCTGATTCAATATTAATCCTCGGGTCTTGAACTGGACATCCTAATGATGCAATTATGTAACCATTAAGCTGATTCCGAGGCTGGCAGGCTACCGCTGCCCCTCTGGAAAGGTTCCATGTGTCTACATCCCCCATCCCTTACTTTTCCGGGTCAGCTATTGAGAAGAGGCGGGTTTTCTTCATTGGCCTAGATTTTGCGGCAGATTAGACCTTTTAAAGGTTCTCAACCATTTTCCTGCGTCTCCTGTCTGTTCTGGCCTTTTCCTCGGCACTCTTGGAGGGATTTAGATGTTGGTCTCCTGGTTTGCGTTTCTTCGAGACAATGTTCTTTTTTTCTTGGTTCTCTGTCTGCTCTTAAAGCCAGGCAACCCAATTTGGCCTCAGGCATACATAGCCCGAGCGGACCCTAGTTTTGCCCCCCACAACCATAGTTTGTGCTATCCTAGTTTCTGTTAAGATTGGTGCTATCTGATTCCCATCACTAGGAGGTGGCTGGGCTTGAGGCTTGCCAGACACAGGGATAGCCCGGATTATGTCACCAATAGTGTCACATGTGGGCCCAGAATAAAGTCACATGTGGTGGAAAGATGAGGAGGAATTAGGCTGTAGAAGTGACAGTTTCCAGTAAAATCTGTAAATCCAGCCCCCAAACTGGGACCAGTTTCTCTGTGATGGAGCCAACCAAGATGGGGCCATTCTCACTGTGGAGGAGCCCTTCCCAGCCTTTGCCAGGAAATGTCTTCGGGTATTCTAGAACGTTGGGACTTATTGTGTGTGTGGTAGTGGTGGTGGGGCATATTTTTTTTTAATCTGTAACAGTTTTTTTCAAAAGGTCTAACATGGTGAGGGAAGGCAAAAATCTTCGGGATCATTAGACTTCAAGTCTTTTACAAGAGGGACAACCCTATTTTAGGAATCAGTATATCGTAGGAAGAAAACTGTACAAATTGAATGCATGGCCTGCTTAGAGATCACACTGCCTCTTAGAGACCCATGTCACCTCGTATCCGTCACCCTCCCTCTTTCTGTCGTAGTGACAGGTTTTCACTAGCTGGCTTCTTTCTGTACTTGCTGACCTCTGTCGTATTTCTTTCCAGATGTGTTTCTAGGTCCCTGTAAGCAGTGTTAGGTCCACAGGCTTTTATGAATCCAGTCTGCTTGTGTAAAGTACAGCATCAACAGCTAGTGATACTCGAGTGAGTGTCCACACGGTTTTGTCTTTGGGGTTAAGGGTCAGGATTTTGGGTTTGTTGTTAATTTTTGTTGTTTTAAAAGTAAATTGCACTTTTAAAAATTGGTTGACTTAATATATTTGCTTTTTTTTTTCTTACCTGCACTTAGAGAGGAAATTTGAACTTTGGAAAACATGTTTTTTTTTTTTTTTGGTTCATTTGTTTGGATTCTGAGAAACTTGCAGCTCTTCAGTATTCACTCCTGATGTTTCTTGTATGGGGCCATGGCCCTTTTGGTTGTTTTCAATCATTTTGTTAAAAAAACAAAACAAAACAAAACAAAACACAACAGTTTTAAACCTGAAGATTTCCGCAGTCTGTTTAAGCATGTTTACCTGTTGGCTCGCTTTCTGTGTCTGTTAAATGAATGTCATATGTAAATGCTAAACTAAGTCAACAGTGTCTCAGAACTGAATAACTGCAGTGACTTGATGCTCTAAATCATTGTAGGATTTACTGCTAGATGGTTTTTAACCCTTGAGCCTGTGATTGTGACCCATGAGGGGGGAACCTTTCAGTGCTAAAGCTGATCATGTGTGTAGCCAGAAAGGTACTTTTTTCTTTTAATTTTTGTTTTATTTTTTGTAACCACTGTCTTAATGGCAAAATAATTATGGTAAAATACAAGTCTCGTGTTTATTATTCCTTAAGAAGTCTGTGTTATATTACCACGGAACACCCAATAAAGCAGAATGTGGTTGTTTCAGAGGTGTGTCTGTTTTGAGACTCCGACGGTGTGTCAACTTCTCTGAAATGATGCATGGGAAAGCCCCGGCCTGACTTTGCCTTTGGTTTGGACCAGCCTAGGAGTGCTCACCCCCATGCCACAGGTTCCTATGGATATCCTGGCTACTGGATGAAGTCTCAGCCCATGCAATGCCATATCTGGGGGATGAGGACCACAGAGGCTGAGGATCATCAGTGTCTTAAAACCCCATCCCGGAGAGGCCATGTGCATCCCAGAGTGCCAAGCCAAATCTGAACCTGGGGTTGGAGTGGCACCACAGAAGGCGAGGTGGGATTTCAGTGGAGGTGCTGGGTTTGCTTCTCACGTGTTTACCCTGGGAAATCTCACTACATGGGTGCAGGAGAGAAAAGAGATTGTTTAGAGTGTCCTGACACCTCAGTAGAGGTGCTGTCAAAACCAGGACCAAGGCCTAAGCTTCCACCCTCAGCTCAGGATGGAGGATGCTGGTGGGGGTGAGAGTCATGCTGGGTTTCTGGGTATCAGTTTGCATAGTTCCTTGCTTTGGGTGGTATTGGCTCTGAATGAACAAGGTGTATGCTTTGGGCACCCTGTGTCTATCATATGTTAGGGCTGGTTTACCCCCCACCCCCACTCCACAACATCTTATCATCATTCATCCCTATTTATTATTGTCTAAACTGTATATGAGGTAACACACAGAATTACACAAGCCCAGCCTGGTGGTTCACAGGGGCAAAAGCCAAGCACTCAGGAGGCTGAGACAAGACTGGGTGACATAATGAGATCATTCCTTTAAAAGAAAAAAAAAAAACAGTGAAAAGAAAAAGATGATGTCATTATTAAAGCAAGGAGATGGCGGGAAAGGTAAAGCAGGAGGCCCCAAGTGGTTTAGACCAAGAGATAGCTGCTTGGATCCTTCCCACACTCTGCATGACCTACTATGGCCAGTTACAACATTGACCCTGGTTAAAGATGAAATAGAAGGGACTCTGGATCCAGGCCTGGCTTCTTCTGGGAGCCATAATGTAGAGTATAGGGATGGCTTTGTGATCAAGAAAGTCAAAGGTATGTGGGAAAGGGGAGCATGAACCCTTCTTCATCTGTGAGGAACCCGTGTGAGAACAATGAAGACCTTGAATCCATCCCGTTATCCCCCAGACTTCATCCACACCAAGAAGGGCCTCTGCATCCTGTAGCTTATAACTCCACAGTCCTTCCAACCCCTGGGAGGTCAGTTTTTGCAGGATAGACCCCAGAGAGGCCCATGCAGGCACTGGGAGGTGGATCTGCTTGAGTGGGGACTTAAGATGATCCAGTACCCTAGCTTGAAGTCCGTGTTCTGGCTGGTAGTATCTCATCAACTGTTGGACCTGCTTCTTGAATGGCAAGAGGTAAGCTAGAGGAGGTATGGTCCATCATACCTGAAGGTGGACCAGGTAGCTGGTGGCATGGTTAAGTCCAGCCAGCTATGTCACTGCTGCTATGTTTTAGTTTAGACACATGCATGAAAACCCAAGGAGGCCAGAAGGGAAAAGCTAGGAAATATCTGGGGCATGCTTTGCTTGGAGGATGTGTGTAAGCCTCATACTGCTCTGAGCAGAAGGCTCCATCCCCAGGCAAGTTTCTGTAGCATGCATTCTGTTAGCAGAGCAAAGCATGTGTGCTGTGTCTTCTTCCATCAGCTGTGATGGGGATCCGTTCCATGATGCTACTGAGCAGGAGTGTATTAAGAAAACCTAGCTCTCTCTCTGGGAGCTGGCAATGGTCTCCTGGTTCACTCCTCAGCTTTCCTTGTCCTTTGGTGAATCACAAGCCAGGAAAGAAGTATGGATGGAGCAGAGAAGTGCAAAGGGACACCAGGAAGCTGCCAGCAACAGTGTCCCCATGTCTCTCCTAAGAACTAAGCATGAAGAAATGATTGGCAATCACCCAAGGTCTTTGGTGGATTGCAGAGACTGTTGGAGATGGAGGAGATGGTTGGAGATGGCATCCATTGTTTCCAAACAATCTGTTGATTAAAGTCATAAGGCTGACAGCTAATATTCACTATGACACACCAGGCACTGTGCTATGTAAGACCTTTGTGCCCATTAACTGAGCTAATCTTTGCAAAAAGTCATGAAGAAGGGGCCATTGTGCTGGCAAATAGATAAGGAGGTACAGCTCAAGAGTCAAGTCAGTGAGTGTGTGTGTGTGTATTATATATGTATATATAATATATGTATAATATATTGATGTAATATAATATATAGCTATTATTAATACTATATTTACACAATATATTATAATGTATAATACTTATTAACAATATATTTTACATTTGTGATTTAATATTTCAAAAATGCTCAAGAAGGCCAGAAGAAGGTATCAGATCCCCTGGAGCTGTAGTTACAGTTGATTATGAGCCATCATGCAGGAGGTGCTGGGAACTGAACCTGGATCCTCTGAAAGAGCAGCCGGTTCTCTTAACCACTTAACCACCAAGCCATCTCTCCACTCTTCAAATATATTTACTTTTTGGAATCACTGTTTCCCTAGGTATCTCAGCTTAGCCTTGAACCCATGATTCTTCTTCCTCAGTTTCCTGAATGCTGAAATTACAGGCACACGCCATTCCACCCAATCCAGAAAATCTGGGGAGAAAAGAAAAATGAGAAAAGCAAACTGTATTTTCTAAACGTGAAGCCTTATGAATGACCAATCAAGAGAGATAGCAATATAAATAAAGTAGTCAATGGAAAGGAAAGAAGAATCCAGAATGGATCCATAATAGATGCAGAAAACACAGCCCTCTCTGGCTAACTGCCTGAGAAGCACTTACGGACGGAAAGGCTGCTTTGCTTAGTGCATAGAGCGAGCAACAGGTATATCCCCAATTGCCATTACCCATGATCTCTTATGAGAACGTTCCTGCTCCGAAGGGTGAGGGTGAGAGGGTGGAGGGCACCAGGGAAACAGACTGTGCAGGTCATTCAGCGTGAGGAAACGTGGGCAAGCGTAGAGTGTGTAGGATGACCATGCTGCACATATTCACACACTTGTACACGCTAGTCCAGAGACCAGTGCGCACTACACACAAAAATCCAGGGTAATGGTGGTCTAGGAGATGGTGAGAGTTGTCAGGGAAGTAGTATTTTGAAGATGTTCAGTTTTATAAAGAAGCTTTGGGAAAAGCGTGTTGGGATGGTAGAAAAGAACCAATATGTGTATATACACAAGTTACACATAATTCTTACAAGGACCTCGGGCTGTAGGTAAAATAATGTCTATGAGAATCCTTTGCAAAAATAATCTTTTGAAAAGGGCAAAGTGACCTAGATACTAAATGCATTGTTAGTTGATTAAGCTTTAGTACCAGGATAAGGCTAGTGCCCACAGGATAACAAACGAGGGGAGCCCTGAGCACCAGGAGAGGGCTGGTGCCCACAGGAGATCACAGATGATGGGAACCCTGAGCTCTAGGGTTTTGCTAAAGCTGGAGGAAGCCCAGCTTTGGCTCAAGGCTATACTCAGTCTGAAGGCTCATGAGAGGAACACTGCAAGGGCTGAAGAAGACCAAACTCCAGGGTTTATAAAGTCTTATGCTTAAATAATACACGACAGATTCGTGTGATGAGCTTTGATTGCTAAGCCTCATTACTGTTACAGATACAGAAACTAGCTTTGTCCTACCAAACCCATCGTTCCACGCAGGACCTTCAGCCATCTGGGCTTGTTCAATAGGAAGAGATGGAGGGCAGAGAAGACAGATATATAGTCCACCAACCATGACCTTGTCCATGGCCTGTTAGGGTTTGGTCCATTGCTATGTATTCAATTGCTAAATTTTGTATCCCAAGATCTGGTGGCCTCAAGATGAGCAGAGTCTCAAGTACACAGCCTTTGTTGTGTAAAGCTTACCCCCAATTATCCCTAATTGGTTAATAAAAGTTGCTGACAGCCTGTAGCTGGGCAAATCGGGCAAAGTTTCCCAGGCTTGGGGTCTCATGTAGGGACCACAAGGAATGAGAAGTGGGGAGGAAGAAGGAAGTCGCCATGGGGTAGTATAGACCATGAGCATCTGGCCGTGAGGGCTGGCCTGACGAAGCAGGAGCAGCACAAACGGAACAGATAGATGCATGTATTAATGGGGATTTTGTCAGGAAAGTAGATGAAATAGCTTAGAGGTTAATACCTACCTAGCTATAATGCTGTAAGGCTTGTTATAAGTCTAAAGGTCTCTGTGTCTTCTACTTGGAAAATAGCTGGTTAAGGAATAACTGCTACCATAATGATTTTCTGTATTTATTTTATATATGTGAGTACACTGTCACTGTTTTCAGACACACCAGAAGAAGGCATCGGATCCCATGTGGTTGCTGGAATTGAACTCAGAATCTCTGGAAGAGCAGACAGTGCTCTTAACCACCGAGCTATCTCTTCAGCTCATGATTTCCTGTATTAATATATACAGAATAATAGTCATCATTTTACAAGGATCATAACACACACACAAACACACATGTATATATATATATAATTGAATGTGCTCTGGACACAGTCAAAATATTTGTTTCCCTTTACACTTCTAAGTGTGGACCTCAAATGTAATGTCTGGCATTCAATCTCTCTCTCTCTCTCCCTCTCTCTCTCTCTCTCTCTCTCTCTCTCTCTCTCTCTCTGCCTCTCTCTCTGTTGTCTGTCTCTGTCTCCCTGTCTCCCTGTCTCTCTCTCTCTCTCTCTCTCTCTCTCTCT
>JADRCD010215884.1:0-11483 GCA_019843815.1 Montemys delectorum | reverse complement strand
TGTGTGTGTGTGTGTGTGTGTACAAAAACCAACCTTGGGTACCATTCCTCAGAATGCCATCTACCCCTTTTCCTCCCGCTTTGAGAGAGGGTCTCCCATTGGCTGGGAGCCCTCTGATTAAGCTATGTTTGCTGGTTGGCCAGCCAGCCCTGAGGAGCCTCCTGTCTATGTCTCCTCAGCACCAGAATCACAAGGCTTTTTACACAGTCTCTGGGTACTGAACTCAAGCCCGGATGCTTAGACAACAAACACTTTAGTGACTGAACCATCTCCCAAGCTTTCCCTTTCTGAGGGTCACCTTGCTTGAGTTTCCCTGTTACTCCATAGATGCTTTTATTGCCTGTCTGGAGATGTCTAGGGGGGAAAGGGCTGTTCTTCTTCACCACTCTGTGATGTCATGCGCCCTCTGCTGGGAGGAGATGCGCCCTTCCTCTTATGTACTAAAATCAGTATGAGGAGGCTGGGAATGTAGTCCTGGATGGCTTCATCAAAAGCAGGAACAGAAAGAGGAGGTCAAGCCCTCCACGGAGCAAAGTGCTCCATCTCACTGGAGGAAAGGAAGACCGGTGCACAACCTTATCTCTCCCAACCGCTTTCTCACTCCTTCCTTCCCTCCCTCATACTCACACCTTCCATTCTATGATCTCCAGCCGTATTAGCCACCCCGTAGCTTTCCCTGTACCCACAGGATCAAGTGATAGGCACTTTAACTTTCTGCACAGGTCTCATAATTTTCTCCAACCTAAGCCTTCCCCTTGGATCCAAAGAACTGCCCCGACTATAGCATCTGCACTGGTTGAATAGGTTTGGATCCCATAGACTAATGTGTTTGAATGGTTGGCCTTCTTAGAGTAGGTATGGTCTTGTTGGAGGAAGTGTGTCACTTCGGGGCCAGGATTTGAGGTTTCCTATGCTCAAGGTCCACTCAGTGTGGAATCCAGTCTCCTCATGGCTCCCTTCAGATCACAGTGTAGAACTCTTGGCTCCTCCAGCACCATGTCTGCCTGCAAGCTGCCATGCTTATAAATAACGGACTAAGCCTCTGAATCTGTAAGCCAGCCCTAATTAAATGTTGGCCTTTATAGGAGTTGCCTTGGTCATGGTGTCTTTTCACAGCAATAAAACCCTAATATGACCATATCCCTCCTAACCAGTAGCCCCGCTCCACAATCTGAATCCAGAGGCCAACCCCCCAGGGGGAAGTTACTTGTCCTTAGCTTGGTGGCTCACTAGTAATCCATGCTAGTGAGCCATCCTCCCTAAATACCGAGTGGGAATCATGGCCCAGGCACAGCTTCCTAGCTTCCTTCTCGGCAATGCTGAAGTCTTTGCCACTGGAGTGCCACTGTGCAAAGTTGCTGTGGCAACTCAATGGGCCATACTTACCTTCCTTTCCTGTCCATTGGAATCCACACTTCCCTGTGCTTTTTTCTGCAAGTGGACCTCTCAGACCCACACTCTGTAGATGTGTTTATGATCCATTCACTATTCCATATGCTCCCTTCTCCACTGCACAGTATCCACCTTCACCAGGGAGATCCCGCCTCATCTCAGCCTGCACAGTCTTTATAATGTTAGGGGCTTGATTGTCCCTAAGTCCCAATACTGATTTTGTATTAGTCAGCATTGCAGTACTGAAACCAAACACTAGAGGCAGACACATCCTGAAGAGAAAAGGTCTATTTAAATGATAGGTTAGAAGGTTTTAAAGTTCACAGTCCAGTAGCTGTGTTTGTTTAATTTCTGATGAGGCTGGCTGATAGCAACATTCTATAGCAAGAGTGTTTAAGCTCACATCTAGTATCAAGCTGGAAGGTGTGTGTGTGTGTGTGTGTGTGTGTGTGTGTGTGCGCGTGTGTGTACTAGGGCTAGGTCTTATCTTCAGTGAGCTATGGACCTTCTAACAGGTTACGTGATGGTTAATGCTCATTGTCAACTTGACAGGATTTGGAATCATCTAGAAGACATACCCCGGGAGCTCTCTTTGCAGGCATTTATTTCCCTGGAGATCTATCTGAAGTGAGATTACCCGTGTTCCACTCTTAATGACACGGTCCTGTGAACTGGGAGCTCAGACTGGAGGGAAAAGGGGGAGAAAAAGGAGGAAGACAACTGGGTACCAGGGTTCATTTCTCTCTGCTTCCCAGCTGCCACATGGCCAGCTGTTCTGCCATCACAGACTGCACCCTCAAACCATAGGCTCCAATAAACCTTTTTTTTTCTTAAATCGACATTTTCAGGTATTCTATTGTAGAAAAGTTACTGATAAAGGCTCCTTCCAATACTCTACCTTTGTACAATGACTGCTGGGGACAATCACCACGCCATTCAAGCCACAGCATCATGGTTACACAGAATGATCTCCCTGCTACTAAATCCAAGGGCTTTTTCCATCTGTCTCTTGACTGACTTCCCTCTGTGCTGGATTGTCGTGCCCTTACCTTATCTTCTTATGGGTGTCTTCTCTGTTATCCAACATTCTCTGGCAGCCGCCTTCTCCAGATTTTGGTATTGAGAACTCACAGAGGATCTGTCATGCGGCCTTTTACATCACTGCACTTTACCCTGCGCTCCTCCACAAGCTCCTCCACATTCAGTTCTTATGTGCTGCATACTCTCAAGAAGCCATGATCTCAAAACCACAAAACAGAGCAGAACAGAACCAAACCCCCCAAATGAAAAACAAACAAACAAAATCCTCTTCAAGGCTGGCCAAAGTTGTGTATCTAACCTTTCCTTAAACTTCACTTCATAGTTTATGATCACCACAAATATTACTCTTCTCCCTTTCACACATCTGTCTCAATGTTCAGTGTTTGATAGCCCAGAACCCACAGGGCCCTTAGTTATGGCAAGCCAAGAATCAAGTGGCCAACAGCTCCCAGCTGCCCTTCACCCACTCTGCGTGAACATCTCGCCTGCCTGTTGTTCTGCTGCATCAGTAGCTCTCAACTTGGCAGCATCTCTCCATCCTATGCCTATTATCTTCTCTCCTCTTGCTCTCCTAAGAACCATCATCACCCTCCTTACCTGCTCACAGTGATCCACTTCCTCCAGGGAAGATCTACCTCCTAATGGTTCTCTGCTTCCTGGAGGGGAACACACATGACCAGCTGGCGCCTATTTCTGTTGCCATGCCTCTGACACCACGATGTACTGGAACCTCCACCTGGGAACAATAGAAACTTCCTCCTGTACGTTACTTATGGTCCAGCAATGAAAATAGTTACTAAAATAAGGAGATATCCTCCCCTTCCTCAGCCTTTTGACTTTAATCCAACAGTACCTCTTAGGCCTATCCAAATACTAACTAACCTCAGAATGCTGTCCATACCTAAAAAACAAAACAAACAAACAAACAACCCAATCAACTACTACCACCACCACCACCAAACCTGGCTGTGGTAACTGGTTACAAGGTTTCATCCAAACATTCTTCCATAGAACCAGAGGACTCAGCTTCTCTGATTGGGGAAAACCAGTCAAAATAGGAATTAAGTTCTGCAAAAGGAGTGTGAAAAAAGACACAAAATCAACTGGACAAGGGTGAACTCTCTCAATTTGCCGTCTCTAGTCCCTCCCTGAGCCTGCATCTCGTGGATTCTTGTGAGCCGTAGCTGAAGAAGATATTTATCTTGAATAAAAATGACAGTTACCTCAATTGAGTCCAGAAAAATTTTTTTGGGCAGCTCTTGTTACTAGATGAAGAATATAAGGGAAGACAACAGAGTCTCCAAGAGCTCGGTAAGAAATGGACAAAGATTTGGATGTAAGCACTTCACAGGGATTTCATGTAACCCCAAGATGCATCTTAGGCCCATGACTACTGTAGTCTCTCCCTCCCAGAATCCAATGAGAGTCATTAGGGTTGCTTACAGCAGCATGGGGTGACTAGACCACTGAAGAACACATCTCCTGGTTGACAAGATGGCTCAGCAGTTATAGGCATTCGTACAAGCCTGGCAACCCGAGTTTCATCATCACCTGAATCCACAGAAAGATGGAAAGAAAGAACTGACTTCAGAGTTCACCTCTGTCCTACACACTCGAGTCTTGTAGCCATTTTCCCCCACCCCCTCCAAATAAAAAAATAAATTAAAACATAAGACAGCATCTCTCCTTCTCCAAGGAAATCACTAACTGCCGGTTGATCCTCAGGGAAGTGTAGGGATTTATGAGCCCCTCCCCACTCCAAACCGGAATGCTAGCTGGCTGAATACTAAACGGTTTTGTGCAGATAACCCCAGCTGCTGGTTGTTCAGGAGTGTAAAAGCTATGTTGTGCTCTGAGGACAGAATCTCACAACTCCACCATGACTCTCAGCTCTTAGACTCTTTCTGCCTTTCTTCCACAGTTTTGCTGGGCCATGGAGCTGGGGAGCTTGATGTTCTGTTTATTGTCGGACATTCAACAATCTGCTGACTTTTAGCACTTTGACCAGTTATGGGTCTCTGCAGGAGACGCCTCCTGCTGCCAAAGCAGACAGCAGAACTAATTTATGGGCTTGAAATAAATATTTAGAAGGTAATTTGGACAGGTGCGTCCTGTCCATTTAACAACAAACAGCAGTAGTTTCCCCATTAAAGTCAGTCCTCTCCCTAGTTACAGGCTTTGGACCAGGTTTGTAGTACACATATGAATTTCTGTGGAACGGACCACAGATCATTATAAAGTAGTTGGTTACTTGCAAAACAGCCATGCTTTGCCCTACCTTTGCACTAGTGGGCACATCTTGCCTGGCAGGCCAACAGTATAGCACCCCAAATCCAGAGTCTAGGAAAAACTGTTAATATCAGTTCTATCCCAGTGGCCTCCATAGAACCTTCTGGCACCTTTGAAAGGTAGTTATCTCAGTTCCAGCTTAGTTTCTCAATGTCTTGCAAGCTGAGAGTACCCTTCGCTTGCTTCCACTCTTTCTCTGATATTTAGTGTTGGTTATCAACCACATAGAATCTAGAATTATCCTGTAGACTATGATGGCCTTTAGATATTCCTACAAAGAACTATCTTTATCATGTTAATTGATCCAAGAAGATCCAGCAACAATCCACTTTTCCTCAATTGCCGTTAGTCTAAATGTATCCACCTTTTCTCAGTTGCTTTTGCCAGGTTATTTTATCAGACAAAGAAACCAACACACTATCTTCTGCCCATGTAAAAGGTATCTTTTGGCAACTTAATGCTTTGGTTTACACCTTGAGAAGTGGCCCACCCAGGAGATGATATATGTATGCTCTCCCAATTGTGTAGGTGTTTTGCTTTAACGAATAGAGAGCTCCATCTTAAATGATGGGCAAAGGTTATGTTCAATGGCTTTTGCTAGCTCAAGCATATAGAGCTGGGCAGGACGAAGGCAATGCCCCAAAGTTAGAGGAGAGGGGAGAGGCCTGGGTTAGAGGCTTCAAGGGGAAAAACAAGGAAAGTCTCCTCTGATGCAAGCACACCTGAGAGAAAGATGAAGGGTGAGATCAGGGTGTTATCGTTTGCTGACTTGGTAAGATGAGTTATCCTTGTAGTAGGCTGAGAGCTCTGAGACCCTGGAGTCAGCTATACATCTCTGTGGATTTCTACCCGAGGGTGTCTGCTTGAAATGCCCTCTTCCTGTTTGTCTTAGTGGCTAATGATTATATGCTCTTATACATTACATCCTGACCAAAGGTTCCCCTCCCTCCTCTCCTTCCAGCCTCCCCTGACCTCCTGCCTTCCCCTATACCCATTCCCCCTACTTCTCTTCAAAAAAAAAAAAAAAAAAAAAAAAAAAAAAAAAAAGAAGCAGGCCTCCTAGGGATATCACCCAAACATGGCGTAACAAGTTACAATAAGACCAGACACAAACCCTCATATCAGGGCTGGGCAAGATAAACCAATAGGAGGAAAAGGGTCCCAAGGCCAGGCATTAGTCAGAGGCACTCTGCTCCCACTGTTAGGAGTCCTCCAAGAACACAAAAACTATACATATATGCAGAGGGCCTAGCTCAGATCCATACAGGCTCTGTGATTGTGGCTTCAGTCTTTGTGACCCCCTATGAGTCCTGCTTAGTCGACTGTGGACCATGTTCTCCTAGTGTCTTTGACATCTCTGGCTTCCACAAACCTTCCTCCCTTCCCTTGGCTCCACCTAGAGTTTGGCTGCGGGTCTCTGCGTCTGCTATCATCAGTTGTAGCTAATGATTACATGAGTACTAATAATATCAACACCGTGAAGAAAGGCAGGTAGTGTGATCTCTAATACGGATTTGGAAACAGACTAAATAAGAGTCGTCTTTCAAAAAAAATTAAAAAAAATATCTTTATTTTATGTGTATGTGTGAATGCTTGAATGTATGTATGAACACTCCATGTGTGCTGGTGCCCAGAGAGGTCAGAAGATGATGTCAGAATTGGAATTACAAGTGACTATAAGCCACTCAGTGTGGGTGTTGGCAGCCGAATCCAGGCTCTCATTAAAGACAATGTAGGCTAAGCCATCTCTCCAACTCAAGTCTTATGTTCCCAGTAAATGACAAAGTTTGAAATGCATGGATTCTGTCTTGGGTGTTTTTTGCTAGCCATGAGACGATAAAGAATTCAGTGTGTGTGGTGGTTTGAGTGGGATTATTATGAGGTGTGGCCTTGTTGGAGAAAGTGTCACTGTGGGGGTGGGCTCTGAGACCCTTCTCCTAGCTGCTAGTCTTCCCCTAGCAGCCTTCAGATCAAGATGCAGAACTCTCAGCTCCTCCTTCACCATGCCTGCCTGGACACTGCCATGCTTCTGCCTTGATAATGGGCTGAACCTCTGAACCTGTAAGCCAACCCCAATTAAATGTTGTCTTTATAAGAGTTGCCTTGGCCATGGTGTCTGGTCACACCAACGGAAACCCTAACAGAGACAGCGTGGATGAGTGTGGTCTCTGTGGCCATGCATGGATGTGCATTTTGTAACTGGCATTTTTGGAACAAGGCTGGTGGCCCTCAGCAACCCCAAGAGGCTAGAGCAGGCCACCTGTTATAATATGCCAATCAAAGAGATGTGTAATGGTAGAAACCAGGGTGGGAGATCTATTTCTGTGGTCATTGTTGGAAGAACACATGTAGGAGTTCAGTGTTGCCCCAACTCTCTCTTCAAGGTTCTGACATAAGGTTTAAACTTAGAAGAATTGGGGCAGGGGGGCCAGAGGTGTGCGTGGTTGCTCTCATGGCATTGTCTGGCTGGCCACTATTCCAGTTCAGGTCCTGATGAATGGTTGAAAGGAGTCCTGATATATATCATCACTTAGGGGGACCAGCCTGGATCTTAGGAGATGTTTATTTCAGGATACAGGCTCGCTATACTGGATGGCTGTCCTCTGGGAAGTTGTAAGGGGCAATCTGTCTTGAGAGGTTCAAGGTGACTCAAAAGTTTGATAATAACTGATCTCTGTGTTTTCAGCCTGGAAGGGGGATGAAGTGGGGGTAGACAGACACTCCTTAAGTGATTGGCATATCCATGTGCAGGGCTAAGCAGGTAGCCCAGAAGTAAAGGAGTCAGACATTGGCTTGCATCCTGCATTTGGTTAACTGGTGAGGAGTCAATGCTTTGTGGCCAAAGCAGGTCTATTCCCCCTGCTCACCGCTAGCCTAGCTCTGACCTGAGTGTGCAGGCTGTTCCTGAAAGCTCTCAGCTTTTCCCTCTGAAGGGCGGTGGCCATGTCAGGTCCAGATGAGTTGGCTTATAAAATGTACCAGGATTCATGCCAGGCGTAGGAAGTTTCCAGGAGGTACCATTAGCCTTTGCTCTCCAGGTCTAGTGGGTGTTAGCAGTAGCAGGATCTCATTTTATTTTATATGTGACTATCAGATCCTTGAGGACAGAAACATGTTTGATTCCTTGCCCATAGCGCTGAACAGTTTCTTCCACTAACAGGTGCTAAGTGTCCATGGGTCTGCCTTGTAAAACATAGTGTGCTATCGAAAAACAGAAATACTGGCACTTCCTGCATTTCCAGAATGAGCGTCTTAGCCCTCAAGATCATCCTGAGAACAACAGCCCTTTGCCTGGTGTCCTTAACTTCACTTTCGCAGAGACCTGGTAGGCAGAAGCAAGAGGTGTTGATTAGGGAACTCAGAACGCGTGGCCCTTGGCTGTGCAGTGTGTGCAGTTTGCCTGTAGATGGCGGCATTGCACGAGCCTGAGAAGAAGACAGCCAAGGCGCTTAAGGCACAAGGCACACAGGAGCTTTCTGCTGCCCTGGAGCCAGCAGCGCCTGGGCTGTGGGATCACCCCACCACCACCACCACCATCACCACCCCCGGGGTTCAGGGACGTTGTGTGATCCAGAAGTGGGTTGTTCAGCTAAGAAGTCACCGAGTACATCAAGCCGTTTGGACCAGAGTCTCAGCTTGTTCTCTAACAGGATGCATGCAATGCTACCAAGAACTTAAATGTAGGCGGGTGGGGAGGGAGGATTGGGAAGGAGGATTGGGAAGGAGCTGAGGGAGGGAAAAACATGATCAAAATATATGGATAAAAAAATTGTCAAATGCCCCCCCCCCCCAAAAAAAAAGTGATTAAGAAGTAGTGATGTCCTGTGGTCAGATATTCTCTCTCCTCCCTCCTTCCCTTTCTCTCTCCTTCCATTTGTTCTCTCTCGCCTTTCCCTAGTATCCTCCTTTTCCTCTCCCTCCCCAAACTCCCCCCTCCTCCTTTCTCAGTCTTCCTTCCTCTTGTCCGTCCCCCTACTCTTCTTCCTTCTCCTCTGTCCCCTCTCTCCTTCCTCTTTTCTCAGTCTTCCTTCCTCGTGTCCGTCCCCCTACTCTTCCTCCTTCTCCTCCATTCCCTCTCTCCCTCCTTAGTCTTTTCCTCCACCCCTCTCCTTCTTTCTTTTCCCTCCCAGTATTTTTCCGGTTCTGTTGCTCTGAACTGGGTCCTCACGCTTGTGTGGCAATTGAATAACCAACGAGCTGTCTCTTTAGTCTCCTAATGTACTTCATTTGTTTATCTTGGTCACCTAGCTGAGGAAGTGGTTTTCAGATTTTTTTTTTAAATAAAATTACTGTGTCTCATTTCTTTGAACAACATGCTTTTGAAATGAGGGTAGGTAGGGTTTTGTGTCTTTCGAGATTGGAGCATGTACATTTTAATGCACTGATAGTAAAAGTCCTTTTAGATTTATCTGTATCTCATATTTTAATGTTATTCTAAGTTCCATTGTATACATAATCTTATGGCTTAATGTTTAGAACATAATGCTATTTTGTTTTTAATTTTGTTTACATTTTATGTTTTGAAGAGTGATTTTATGAATATGAGTGGCTTTTTGCCTGCATTTTTTAAAGATTTGTTTTATTTTATTTATTTTATGTGTATGAGTACATTGCAGCTGTACAGATAGCTGTGAGCCAACGTGTGTGGCTGCTGGGAACTGAACTCTGACCCTTCTCGCTCCGGCACCAGAAGAGGGCGTCAGATCTCATTACATTATGGATGGTTTCGAGCCACCATGTGGTTGCTGGGATCCGAACTCAGGACCTTCAAAAGAGCAGTCAGTGCTCTTACCCACTGAGCCATCTCACCAGCCCTTGCCTGCATTTTTGTATGAGCAGTACATGCATGTGATGCCTGGGGCGGCCAGAAGATGGAGCCAGCTCCCCTGAACTGAAGGTCAGGCAGTTGTGAGCTGCCATTTTGATGCTGGGAACCAAACCCAGGTCATCTGAAGAAGAAGCAAGTGTTCTTTTTGGTTTGTTTGCTTTTTATGAGACAAGATTTCTCTGTGTTGCCCTGGCTGGCCTGGACTTCACTCTGTAGACCAGAGTGGGCTTGGACTCACGGTGATCTGATGAAGCAAATGTTCTTAACCATTGAGCTAACTCCTCAGCACCTTTATTTGCTCTGTGTGTGTGTGTGTGTGTGTGTGTGCGCGCGCGCACACACACGCACATGTGTGGAGGTCAGAGGACAATTTCAAAGCTGGTCCTCTCCTTCCACCATGTAGGCTCTGGGAGTGGAATTCTGGTCATCAGCCTGACGCTAGCACCTTTACCTGCGGAGCCATCTCTCCAGCTCTATACATTATTTCTGTATACTGATCTTATAGCCCTGCTAATCTTCCATTGCCTTTTCCCAGCCCTGCTGGAATTACTTGTAGACAATCAGGTTATCTGCAAATGAAGACATTTTTACTTCATTCTTTTTGTCATTGGTGCTGATTCAGCCTTATCACATTGACTGCATTTCCTAGAATGGTTATTTTTTTATTTTTTATTTTATTTTGGTTTTTCGAGACAGGGTTTCTCTGTGTAGCCCTGGCTGTCCCAATACTCACTCTGTAGAGCAGGCTGGCCTCAAACTCAGAAATCCACCTGTCTCTGCCTCCCAAGTGCTGTGATTAAAGGCGTGCGCCACCACCGCCCGGCCCTAGAACGGTTATTGCTCAGAAGTGGACCGAGAGCTTGCGCACGAAGCATCCAGGCTGTGTGGATTCCCAGTATCTTTTGTAGATTATTCTTTACAGCGTGTAGATTCATTATAGCTTTTGTAGACTACATGTAACAGTGTGGATTCATTGTATCCTTCTTTTTTTCTTTTAATTTACTTTATTTATATGAGTACAACACCAGAAGAGAGCATCAAACCACCACCATGTGGTTGCTAGGAATTGAACTTAGGACCTTTGGAAGGGCAGTCGGTGCTCTTAACCACTGAGCCATTTCTCCAGGCCCTCACTGTGTCTTTTGTAGACTACATGTTACAGTGTGGACCATGCTTTACAAAGATGAAGATTTCCCTCCACTCATTGCTTTCTGAGAATTTTTTAAAAATTGGTAATAGATTTTGGCTTTTATTCAACACATTTTCTTTGTCTATTGAGATGATTTTTTTTAAAAAATGTTGTTAACATAGTGACTCTACAGATTTGATTTTCAAAGGCTAAACCAACTTTGCATTACTGGATAAACCAATCTTGGTCATGGTGTAGTATCCTTCTCTTACGTTATTTGATTCAATCCACTAAACTCTTTAGAATTTTTTGATCTTATTCATGAAGATCGTAGAGTTCAGTGGTAATGTCTTTGGATTGTGTCAGCGTAGTATTGAGTTCATAGCATATCTGGTTATCAGATTTTTCTTCCTATTTTTTTGAAAGAGAGTGTTCAGACTTGGTGTGATTTCTTCTTTATCCGTGGTCAGTTCACCACCCCGGCTGGTCAGACCTGGGGTTCAGTTGGTGGGAGGGCCTTTTAGGAAGTATCAACTTTCAGGAGACTAAAATTTTTACAGATAAAACTTACGTTTACAGATTAAACGCCTGTCCGCCCCAAGGCTGTAGTAAGTGGTCTTCTCAGCTCCCAGGGAGGGGAAGGCCCACAGATCTTTCTAGTGTGATTTCTGTATGGCTGGAGAACATGCTTACTATGACTTAGCCTCCAGTTATTGAGACTTGTTTCATGGCCCTAAAGATGGTCCGTCTTGGACTGTGTTCCCAGCACGGTGGGGAAGAGAGGTCTGTGTTGGAGGATGGAAT
>JADRCD010215883.1:0-20705 GCA_019843815.1 Montemys delectorum | reverse complement strand
CAAAACATCATATTCTGTCTCATAAATAAATGCACGTCAATTTAAAAATATCAAAAAATGGGCTGGAGAGATGACTCAGTGGTTAAGAGCACTGACTGCTCTTCCAGAGGTCCTGAGTTGAATTCCCAGCAACCACATGGTGGCTCACAACCATCTGTAATGGGGATCCGATGCCCTCTTCTGGTGACAGCAACAGACAGCAACAGTGTACTCACATACATGAAATAAATAAATAAATAAATAAATAAATCCTTAAAAAAAGATTCATTTAAAGAAAAAAATCAAAAGATTGTTCAATGACATAGTACTATAAATTTCCTTCTCCTTTTAAGCTCCACTCCCTTGTTCTGTACACGTGTCCCTTTACCACAGCACTCTCTCTTGATCAGTGACATGACAGGATAAGCCTTAGTAATGTGTATAATGATTTCTCTTCTTATATTTTATGAGCACTATTTTACATGGACTTTTTCTTTTGTTTTTTTCATAGACATTTTAGACTTAGCTTGTCTGTGTATACAGAAACATCTTTTGGGGGATTTTCGATAGAAATTTGTAGGGAATTAACTACTTTGGATTGTTGAGTCTTTTTATTTTAATTAATGGATCGTTTTGCAGCTGCCTCTAGCACACGGAGTCTTCCTGTCCATGAGCATAGTATGCTGCCTCACTGACCCAGACCCACCTTTATTTCTTTTGTCATTATTTTGTAACTTATAAGTCTGATTCATGTCTTATTCAGTTCACACATAAACATCTCATTTTATTTTGAGTATCTGGGACACTGTTTAAAATCAGTTTTTACATGCTCATTGCTAGTATTTCATATCTAGTATATGAAAACAATATATCGTGTTTGTATATTTATCTTGTACTTTGTGATTTGATTGGGTTTATCCAGCTTGAAAAGGTTTTCTTTAGATTATATAGAATTTTCTAGATGGCTTGTATGGTTTGTAAGTAGAGAAACTTCACTTATTTCAAAGTCTATGTGCTTTTTATTTCCCGTTTATGTATTGTTTTCTGGCTGGACCTCCACTGCCAAGCTGACTGATGCCTCTGCACAGGAGTGGCCATCCTTTGCAGAATGTTGCTCCTAATAGCAGAATACTCTGGTTTTTGGTGTAAACTAATGATGTTGGAGAGTTCTTTTAGTGAATGCTTTCAATCCTTTTTGAGAAAAGTCCTGTCTGTTTAGTTTTCTGGGAGTTTTCTCATGAATATATCTTGAATATTGCAAAATGGTTTCTCTGAAATGATTGATATAGTCTGGTAGATCTTATGTATAGGCTGTTAGTATAGTAGATTACATTGCTTGGTTTTCTTAGCATCAAATCACCCTTGGGCACTGGTATATAGCTGTCTTATATAGTCTTTGCTTCTTAGGAATGTTCATACATTTTTTTTCTGGCTTGATTTGTTGGTATTATGGTAATTCTTGCTTCATAAAATGATTTGACAAAATATTTTTCTTAGAAAGGACCTTAATGAAAGGAATCATGAGTGAAATTCCACACTGAGTTTTTAAATTTTTCTCATGAAAAGTACAGAGTAAAAAGAATATATTTCAGAAGCAATGAAAAATGATCAAGTTTAGTAAACGTCATCTATCTGTAGCCCTTTCTTATTCATAGCTTCACCCATGAAGCTGTATTTCCCTACAGTCAGCTGCAAACAAAAAATGTTGAATGGAAAATTCTAGAAGGTAGCAGTCTTTGTACTAAATAACTTATTACAGCGTGTCTGTTTTTATTATACTGTTCTTGTTAATGTGTAAGTTAATTTTTATTATATGATATGCATATATGAATTTAAAAACCCACAGATTATTCAGGAGTCACAATTGTCCCTAGTTTCTAGTACCTGCATAAAGTTTGGAAGTCATCTTATATGTACAGGGTAGGCCACTGTACTGCCCTTTACATCCAAAACTGTTCTGTCCCAGAGAATTGTGACATACATGTCTGCATATTACAATTATAATGCACAACACTGCTTTAGAACCTTTTTACCTTTAGGATTTCATATATACATATAAGGTATCTTGATCAATCCCACCCCCTCTTAGGCAAACCTCCAAGCCCTCTCCTGTCCCCTCCCTACTTTCTACCCCAACTTCATGTGCTCTTTTTTTTTTTTTAATCCACTTGAGTCCTCTCGGTGCTCCCTACATGTTCATGGGTGTAAGACATTTTAACATGTCTGAACCCAATAGAAAAACCTTTTTCTATTGGGTTAAAGGATTATCAGAAGGTTAAAGGGCCGTTTAGAAGTGTTAGCACCACTTGTGAAGGTTTTGTGCCCCAGTGTGGGGGAATGCCAGGGCCAATAAGTGGGAGAGGGTGGGGTGACAGGCATTGGGAGGGGGGAGGCAAAAGGGGTTTGTTCTTGTTTTTGTTTGTTTGTTTGTTTGTTTGTTTTGGAGGGGAACCTGGGAAAGGGAAAATGTGCATGTAAATAAAGAAAATACTTAATTAAAAAAAAAAAGAAGAAGAAGAAGAAGAAGTGTTAGCACCAGGTGCCACTCTTGGAGCTCACTGGACATATGGCTCTTGGTCGGATAATTTCAAGACAGTTCTGTGTTCCAGTAAAGAAGCAGCTTTGCAGGAGGCACTGCCTGCACTTCACCTAAGTGGTTAAGAATCGCTGGGCATTAAGCCTTTTGGTAACAGATGTGTCTTTTTAGCACTTGATACACAGAAGCAAAAGGATCAAATTGTGTTTCTTAGAAAACAGAAAGAAAAAAATTAAGGCAGTCAACTCTTTAGAGTATTTGAGAGCTACAATCCCTTTCTATTAACCTCTTCATCAAAAACATAGTTAACAACGTGAAGTGCCTTCATCTGCTCAAACCTAAAGAACATTTTTGAGTGTCACACAAGAATGGTCATGCTTCAATTCCCTAGTAGTTAAAAGAGTGCTAACTACTACTTGAAACTATTGTTTACACACTAGTGACGGGCTGATGGTGGACTCTGGTTGGACTCCGGCCTCCAGATGCCCTCAGATATACAGTACCTGTTCTCCCTTACACAAGTCCAGCTGTGAGCTATTTTGCCAACATGTTGCGGTAATACATGTCGCAGTAATCTGTATTTTTGTATGTGATTTCTACTTTTATAGACTGGTTTTAAAATAAAGTACGTTTTTATAAGAAAAAAAAAAGAAGCAGCTTTGCTTTCAGGGGTGTGATCACAGAGAATGTTTGTTTAACATGGAGCTGGCCACTATCACTCACATGTACATTGTATAAAATGTCTGAATGTAGCTCCCTAAAATAAGATGGTTGGAAGAACAAGAATGGAAATATAATAATAATTTTTTAAAAGGTAACACAGTAATTGCATTCTATGTGAGTGGTAGCACAGCCAGGGCCACCAGCAGCATCTGGTTCACATGGAGAGAGCGGTGGTTCTGAGGCTTCTCCTTTTACTATGGAGATTGGCAGAAATGGGATTTTTAGGAAGGTTGAATCAGTTTGCTTCCTTTAGTGTTATCTAAAGTGCTAATGTGGCTTGCCTTGTTAATGTGGATTTCAGTTGAATAAGCAATGTTAATTCCTGGCATAGCGTCACCCAAAACACCTCACAAGACGTACAAGAGCATTTATCCTTAAACTAAAATTCAAGCTCACTTCACTGTTTTGTGTAGCAACCTGGCTGACATCTATACTTGTCTTTCTGTCTCTTGTTTTTTTTCATTGAAGATAAAAGCAAAAAAGTTGCAGAAGGGTCAGAATTCTGTGATATCAGTTTTCATGAGACAGGGTCTCAATTTGGAACCCAGGCCGGCCTTGAACTCCTCATCTTCCTGGCTGTCCTTCAGTTGTTAGGATCACAGGTGTGCTCATGTCCGCTATGCTTGGTTTAGTAGTCATTTTATTAGCAAAGTTAGGTAGCAGAATTAGAGGGCTGTGATTTCCAGGCAGGTGAATATGAGGGCAGACCTTGTGAAATGTCTGGATATTCTTGTTGTATTCTTGTTTTTGTTCTTCCTTTTTGCCATTGGTACTTGTAGCAGATATGTAGCCTTTCCTGGGATCTTGGCCATCTCAGTGGGGTCTTGGGGACACAGCTGTCCTGAAGCTTCTCTGTGCCCTGTTCCATCATTGCTCTTCACACTTCCTGTTCACAATGATCTCACTTCATTTGCTTTTCCACTAATTATTCAGAAAGATTCTTACTCATCCACACATCCTCCCCTAGTTCTATTTGCATGTATCCTTTTAAGATGTTGCCTAAATTAATGTCCATACACTACAGGTAACATGTTACATTCTTCTTGGGTCAGACATAGAAGCAGATACAGTATGTCACCACTGTAAGCATTATCCTGTCATCATGCATAGTACTTAGTCTATGGGTCTAAAGATCATATGCAAATTGAACCTCTCTATCAACACCTAAGATCCCAAGTACCAGGAAGAGGTAGCCTACTGAGGGAAGTCAATAAGCATCCAGTCTGCTCGCTCTCTCTTTACATCAGCATCTACCTCCAGAGCCCCTCTTGCTTCCCTCTGTTCCAAGACGCTGCCAGACCCACATGGGATACAGTATTCTGCTGCTGTGAACTTGTTCCAAATCTGAAGGAGACTGTGCCACCGGCTCTTTTTTATATCTGTAGCTGGGCTTAAGGCAGCCTGAGCCAATTAGAATTACAGCTCTGCCGGGAGTGACTCTGAAGATCATCCCTCTTTTAATGCCAACTTCTCTTTAATATAAGATCAGAAAACACATGTAGGGGGTTTCATAGTAGCTAACATGGAAGTCTTCCACTGAGTCCTTGTGTCATTTGTGAAAGTCCCAAGAATGGGGAGCTCAGGATGGAGATGTGTTAGGGTGAAACTCCTAAGAAGCAAATAATCAACTTCTCAGCCATCTTCCTCATCCTCAGAAGCTGTGCTTCCTCTTCCATCTTCCACATCCTCAGAAGCTTGCCTCCTCTTCTCAATCTGGCATTGTGACTGAGGAAGCCTGTGCTCAGATTCCTACCATTCCCCGTATCTACTTTACAATATCAATTAAAACATTTTTTCATGCTGGGCTATTATCTTCACTCAAAATACAGAAGGGAGAAACTTGATTCTTGCCAATCTCTCTGGAATTCTGAGGACATTCAAATCTATTCTGGTTCTTAAAGTGTTCATGAATTGTATGTAATCCATTTTTATATTGACCTAAATAGGTTTCATTGGTTAGACTACACAAATATATATTTTCTAGAAGTTGGTCTTTGAGTCGTTAGAATGGATATCTTCCTGGTTTGCTGATAAGGTAGCAAAGGGAATACCAACACTGTGCTGTTACAATAGGAGAGAAACATCCTTACAGCAATATACCTTGACCAAGAATATTTCTACAGCCCTCAGAGGTAGGTATAGATTGTCCCAAGTGAAGATGATTTATTTTATAAATATTCCCTGTTTCCTTATGTCCTTCTTTTAAAAGTATCAAGAATGTTATCTTTCAACCACTGGGAAGAGTCCTGTCATAAAAAAGTAGGAAATAAATGCTGGCAAGGATGTGAAGTTGGAAGCTTTGACCTTGTAAATGGGGTGTGGAATGGCATAGTTACTGGTTGAAACTTTATGTGACTCTAGAAAATTAAGCATATGGTTGCAGTATCATTAAAGACATCCGTCCTTGGGATGACCCTGAAAGGATTAGAAATGAACTCAAACAGACATTTACATATCCAGGCTCTTAGCTACGTCATTCCTATCAGGAGTATGGCAGCATCCAAGGGTTCCATGGTGGATACGTGGATAGACACATGGTGGATACGTGGATAGACACAAGTGCCACAGGCACACAACAGACTAGCAGTCAGATTTAAACAGGAGGGGGCTTCTGACACACACTGCAGTGCTGAGGAACAAACCTTGAGGATGTATCCTAGTAGGTGAAGTAAGGCAGTCCAAAACAAACAAACCCAGACAAATAAATGAGATGCTTCATGTAGTCATAAATTATAGAGGCAGAAAATCAAATGGAAATCAAGGGGGATAATAGGGTGTTAGTGTCTAAGGTGGCCAGGGTTTCATTTTGCAATGATGAAGAGATGGATAGTGGTAGTGACTGACAGCATTGTGAATGATGCCAATAAACTGGATATTAGAAATAGTTAAGAAGGGGAAGTTTACATTGATCAGGTCCTATCACTTGTTTTTCGGTGCGTTCCTATTAGAGAATAGAAAAGCCACTCATATCTGCAGGATCCAAATTTGTGTTTATTCTGTAGATAACATGTCACATTGTCAAGCAACTGATATTCTCTCACCTTTGAGGTTACTGTGCCTGCAGACTCCGTAGCCTGTGTCTGTTTCTCCATATCTTATCATTAGTGTGTCTGGGGATGTGTGAATGGAGGTTTAGGTGCTTGAAGCACTTCAAGTTCTGGGCAGCCTGGAGAGGGGGGCTTTCGCCAACATTGGTTCAGAGCTCAGCCTACTAGCCAATCCCTCTGTTCCCTTCATATTCCTCTCTTGAAAAATAAAAAAAAAAATGAGGTGAGTCTTGAAAAAATGCCTATGCCTAGGTATTCTGTGTCTTTATTAAGGTATAGACACTGCAGTAGTTAACCCTTTCATGTCCAAGCTACCTCCAAGGCCACCATGACCTTTCTGATTTCTCACCACAGACTAATTTTTTCCTAGAGCTTCTTATGGAAGAACTAGACACAAGGCACACATCTTCCCTTTGCCTAGTGTTCCTGAAGCTGACTGTACTGTTGCTAGACCATCACATGTCCCTCTCATTGCTAAGTCCCGTTGTCTCACTGTGCCTGGGGGCTGTTGGGTTCTTGGGCTGTTTCTAGTTTGGAGCTCTTGCGAGTAAGTCTGCAGTGAATATTTTGCAAGGTTTTATGTGACAGATGCCTTGGATTTCCTGAGTTAATATCTAGGAAGGGAATCACTAGGTCATGGGCTGTTGCAATAGGAGATTAATGCTACCTGGAGGAGGTGGTTACGGGTTTCTCACCACACACTCCAATGTTCTGAGTTCCCAAAGGAAAAACACACACATTCAGCCTTCTATTTTAGTATGCCTTAAGTAGCTCAGTGTCCAAGCCACTCCAGATCTCCATGCGTTTATCACACTCTCCCCTCCGATATTCCTGAGTTGTTACTTGCTAAAACCTATATTCCATGCTGGTCTCTCCAGACCCCAGCCTGTAGCCCTCCTGGGCTCTGATCCTTGACTCTTACATGTTGGCTGTCTCTCTGTCCTACACCTCTCAGGCCTGATCTTTTTGCTTTCTCAACATGGCGGTTCTCACTCCTCCTTCTTCTATTGATCCCCCTGCCTGCAAATCCTAAAGTCCCACCTCTGTCTCCCTGACCAGCCATTGGCCACCAACAACTTTATTTACCAATCAAAGGCAACTGGGGACATGGACCCTCAGAGTCTTACATACAGATGTAAGACTCTGCAATTTTGGGAACCCGATTGACATAATACAAGCATTAGACCAAATCCATAACAATGGGGTACTTTATAAAAGACAGGTAGACCATGTCACACTCCTGCTCATAGTGTACAGGGCAGTCTAGTCACTCTATGTCCCTGCTGGCCTTTGGTATTGTCAACCTATGCCCTTCAAGGCACTCCAGTAGATATGTAATAATGTACTGCAGTTTTAATTTGCATTTCACATTCACAGAATCATTTGTGAATACTATCTAGTTCTTCTACCCATTTTTTACTAGGTTACCTTTGCATTGTTGACTTATAATTACATCTCTGGAGGAGCAGTTTTAAGAATTGTATAAATCTGTTTTCTTATTTTACAATTATCCCTGTTATTTCTATGACTGAAGGAACTTTGAATTCTCTAAGCCATCTATATAATCTCCTTTTCTCTTGGTATTTTATAATTAAAATTTCATATTAGGATTTGTGGTTCATCTTCTATACTGTGTGAAGTAGGGCTTAAGGTAATTTTTTCCTATGTGATTATTTATTTATTTGGATAATGACTTACGGCAGTGCCTGTTGAAAATGAAGAGGTTATAAAGGTGAGGTGCTATTTCTTGGGTATTCAATCATTTCATCTGTAGCTTTGACAAACCACAATGCCTGGTGGCTACACCTTCCTTGTAGTATTCCAAAATCCTGATCCTAGTGTTGCACTGGCATTGCCCTAGTGAGATGAAGAGTTAATACTCTTTGCTCATACTCATGTCCCTTTTGTATAAACAGAGATGATGTCACCTATGAAACTGGGTGACAAGGTGAGTTCTGATGATGATGTAAGTCGATGCACTCATAGGAGGTCTTCAGCAACCATTCATCTTGCTTGATTCTGGCACTGGGGTACAATGCTGTGATGTGGTTGAGGAGTCAGTGAAGGAACATAGGGATGCAACAATTTTAATTAAAATCTTTAATTCAGTGACAGAAGAAAAAGGCATAGTTGCCATCTACTTAGTTCTGTTGGTAATGTTGGCTATCTTATTTTTGCAACTTTCTCTAATCTTTTAAAGATTACCAATCTAAGCTTTTGTATTCATCATGCAAAACAAAGAGATTATTGTTCAAGTCCATTGTCAGAAGCGGATGCAAACACATTGTGGGATCTAAACTGTTGTAACTACACACATGGCTAGTCTGACTGTGTTGGCATCTGGATGCTCAGAAGATGAATAGATATCTCTTTTTCCAT
Organism: Montemys delectorum; assembly: GCA_019843815.1. NCBI lineage: Eukaryota > Metazoa > Chordata > Mammalia > Rodentia > Muridae > Montemys > Montemys delectorum. The sequence continues at coordinate 12,041 of JADRCD010215883.1, read as the reverse complement.
TTTTGTTGTATGACTCAGCGGTAAGGTCTCACATCAGTGATTTGCAGTTGATGAACAGAACATTTAAAATCATTTATTAGACGTGTTTTGGAAGTGTTTACAGACTAAGCCAACGCTTTCCCTCTCAAAGTTTCTGATTTTAGGTAGAATAGGTACACGTAGGAACAAAAATAGTAACTGTGAGTGCAGGTGGCATACAGAATGAGCAAGCAGCAGTGGGTGGAAGTGATGGCTTCCAGGACTCTTTGGAGTGTCCTGGCTGGGGTGCAGTGTAAATGGGTCTCAAGTTACAGACGTAAGTGTTGAGGGCCAAACTCTTGCCTTTTGAGGAGGTGTGCTTAGGCTTCTATTCCAAACTTCTAGTTCCACGAAGCCTGTGCCACAGTTGTTGTGGCATTCGTGGTATCTGCCTCCAGGTTGTGCTGGAGTAGTACCTTTAGAGGTTGGGATTATGTTCAGGGTAATGGCCAGAGTCCGTACAGATGGACTCTGCAGTGTCCACACATTTGTGTACCTGAGGCTGTCAGGTTGGTGCTCTTGGCAGATATTGGGAGTGCTTGTAATCTCTACAGTAATAATCCAAACCAAGTATTATGTCATGGAAGTTTCCATGCCCTGGAGCTACCTACTATCCTGTAGTAGGCCAGAGTTGATAAAACCAAGATAAAAATGGAAGATGCCTTCCTTCGTCTATTAAAGGTATGATTTCTGAAAAAACAAAAAACAAAAACAACTGTCACAGATGAAGAATAAAGTATGGGTAGCCAGTCCATCCACCCACAACTTGACCCATACAAGTCATAGTGCTGGGACACACTTGAATATTAGAATTTATTGGAAGTATAAGAAATTATAGTGTACCAAATCATCCTGTCCCAAAGATAGCATCACTCTGAGAGGAGACTTGCCTTGACTTGTGTGATCTTCTACTCCTATCTCACAGTGTGTAGTGCATTTTCATTCCCAACTCTCTGTGAGTCTCTTGGATTCCTCATTTGATTAATTAGTCAATGAAATGATGTTTCTCTTTAAGAGAGATTTCTTGGACATGCACTGTGGATTAGGGGCTATCAAGTGCTTAAGTGAATGAACACCTTTCCCCCTGCCTTGACAGAGTTAGTTCAATGTCATTAGGTGTTCAAAGGCAACAAAATAGTGACCAGATTTTCTCCCACTAATCCTGTATTACATCTGGCTCCTTACTTAAGAACCTGCCCAAGAAGAATCAGGGGAAGGAAATATGGGCCCATTTGGTAGTTCATTGCTGCCTGGAAGACCTGTGGTAATAGGAGTCTTGTTACTAACCAACCCAATCCTTAGATGCCAAACCAGGAGAAAGGTTCCTGGGTTAAAGCCAAATGGAGTACAGTCAGGGAGAAAATATTTCAGATAAATTCAAATCAAGACCATAAACTCTGTCACTTCCTCAAGTCATTCCATAATAGCCTTCCATAAAGTGCTGATCCCACACCAAGATGACTAAGGACTACAAAAGAATTAGCATACAGAGAAAGCAAAGTTGGGAAAGAAAATGAAATACATGAGCAAAAGACTGAAAGAATGTGGATGATTCAGAGACCAACCCAAAAATTGGGAAAAAATAAGTGTTCATCCTCTCAAAGAAAATGGCAGTGAAGTTATCACTGGGGCACCAGAGACTCAGAAAAGTGAATGAATTAGAAAAAAAATGGCTCAATCTGTGGAATTCAGGTGGTAAAAGCAGGAAACAGGAAACAGTCATGGCTCTGACTGGCGAGTAGCTGGGAAGGCATAGACTGGATATTTCTTGATGTGAAGACATTGTACCTGGGCACAAAGTGTCACCAGACTCTAATGTTCCAGAAAATGATTTTAGAAAAGAAGGGGGAAATTAATTATACAATGCAAGAAAACCACACCAATGGGCAGATCAGACCTGACTGCCATTCAAAGAAACGATGATGTTTACGTAACCTTGCGGAGTGGCCAGTGTGGACCAGTGGCTTCTCCTTTTCCATGGAGCTTTCACCTACCTACTGTCCAGGCTATTAAAAAAAGAAAGAAAAGAAAAAGGAGGAAAGTGGAATCAGGCTGGATCAGCCTGTACCCGTCAACATGATCCCAGGGCACAGGAAGTGGAAATCCAGCAGATTCTGAGTGAGACATAGTGCGGGGGAGTGAGGGCAGTAATTTATCTAGCGAAATTACCCTAGTATTCAGAAACAATTGGAAGAACATTCACACACATGCCATTAGTCATAGAACTGAGCTTCTGTGAGTATTTTTGAATAGGCATTTGCAATAAAACTGTTAGATGTCAAAATTTCACCAAACTAGGATTAAAGGAAAGAGTTTGGCAATGTTGGGTGGCAGTGAACTTTGGATATGTTTAATATAAGATGAAGACCTGACCATCAGCGTTATACTGGCAGCTTATAATACAAGTACTGTCAGCCTTGCTCAGCACACTTTAACTTAGGAAAGTCATGATGGAAGAGTAGAAGGGAAACCAAAGGTATAGTCATCCCTCTGTATCTGTGGGTTCTGCATCCATCAAGTCCACCAGCCTCGGATCTCAATTTTAAATGTTGCCTCCAAACATGCAGATGTCCTTTTTGTCATGTTCCTTAATCAATGCAGTATAACTACTGCTGAGGTCTGCCTGAAATGAGTTAGAGCACCCAGACCTATGTGCTAGGTTTTGAATAGATGCTTGGTCACATTATAGAAGACCAGGATTATCCCCAGTATAGGAAATCTTGGGATCCAGTCCCTCAAGAGCACCAAAGGGACAGCTATTTATAATGTCCTCATGTTTCTTAAAAAGCAAAGGAGCCAATGAATGGTCTCTGTGCTGAGAATGGTCATTGTAATAATGAGGGTTATAACTTTAAGGTTTTTCATAACATTCTTGTTACCTTTAAATCAGTCTTGAAGCAAAATAACTCTTAGGAAGAAATTTTGTCTGAACTTCAGTGTCTGAACTTCTGTTTTGCCATCACAGTCTTTCTTTCATTACCCTTGTGAGAAAGTGGGCAGTGTGCTAGAGGAATGGAGGATATCTGCTGAGCTGGTGCTCGTGAGTAGAACATCATGGAAAGGTGGCAGATTGAGCAGGTGAAGGGATGGAAGACTAGGTACAGCTTTGTTCAGACAAGCCTCTCTGAAGAGGTGTTTGGAAAAAGCCAATATGGCCAAGGAAATATGGTTCCTGATCCTGAACACTATCCACCCCACCCCAGGCCACTGAGCTTCCTTTTCTTGTCATACTTATCTTTCATTGGGTGGTCTGTCCACTTGGTGATCCTGCCCCACACCACAGCCTTCTGGACTTGGACTGTTCTTCAGATTTTGGGGAGGTTGGGTTTGGTTTTATTCTTCCGTAATGGCTTTTGGGGTGGTCTGGAAGGTGATCAATGGATAAATAAGGATGAGTTAGTGGATGAATTGATAAATGTGCGACAAAGCACATAATAAAATATCTACCATGACATTTTTTTTTATTTTAAATTTAGTGCTTTCAGCATAGACTGCCTTTTGGAACCATTATGAAACCCACATTTTATATTGTGGGATTGGCCAGTTTGATATTCTGGCATCTTCTGATAAGCCACAAAAGTCGTTCTAAGAGATTTCCTCAGGTACTAGAGCAGCCAGAGACATTAAAATCACAGCCAAGACCTGCATCTGTATTGATTTAAGGAGAAAATAATTTGAAAGTCTACCCTGAAGGTTTGGGAAGAGGCGTCCCTGAGGTGAGGTCTTGACTGAAGGAGTCTTGTGACGTCTGTGCACATCTCTGCTATGCGGTCGCCTCTGCCACAGACAAGGCAATGCCTAGGAGCAGGGCTGTGAGTAACTGAAGTGTCTACCCGATGGCAAGATGGCTTGCATGTTGACAGTCATGTATGTAGATCTGTTACTGCGTGCACGTGGCTCTGACTCCCTGCTTTATGTGAATGCTGTTGTCCCTATCTGTACCCTGGGGCTAAGATAGACCCTTTCCCAGAAGTCCAGCTCAGGAATGTTGGTGGATATGGTCCGGGTCCTGCTTATGTTCAAAGAGATTCCCAGGGTGTCATCCAGAAAGAGTGCTCTTTTTAAGTATTGTTTTTTTTTTTTTTTTGTCTTTGACCCACAGGCCTCAAGGAGACTGATGAAAGTATTCATATGTGTCCAGTGGATCTTTCAAACGTTTTTAACTGTCAGGATTCATGACCTATTGGGAAAGGTTTTTGTTGCTTTTGCTTTCTGTGGGCTGGTTGAAATGGCACATTCAATTTTAGAGATTTTCCATATAGGAGAATTTCAAGATGGAAGTGAGGTAGTTTGTGAGGGATTTTGGGGTTTGTTGTTGCTGTTGTTTGGAGATGGTTGTTTGTTTGTTTGTTATGGTGTTTTTTGTTTTTTGTTTTTGTTTTTGTTTTGGCCAGTCATTACCCATGAAAAACTTGGATTTTTCTGTTAGGGTACACATTTTGCCTTCTACTTTAGATTGAATTGTACGTAGATCTTTCCTGGAAACTTGACCATGGTGTGTTTCCAGTGTTTTCCCATGTGGTTCCCCACAAGACTTGCAAGATTTTAGGTGACATCTCTCCAGACTGTAGGAAGTACTCAAAACAAACAATTACAGTGTACTATGTAAATAAAGTTTTCCATGATCTCAGCAAGTAAAGAGAAGCAGTTCTGGGCTTTATGTTCCTTGTCAGTCAATAAAAAAGTAGGTTGTCCAAGGAGCACAAGCCAATGCACATACCTCAATAGCAGCACCTCATGACTTGATCATGTTGGAGCCTCTCTTATCTTACTTATAAACTAGGTATGGTGGTCAGACTTACCATTTTCTTTGCTACTTCTATGTCATTGCATTGGATGGAGGGACTCACACTGTGAGGACTAAAGAATCCTAGGAGATGTAGCTCTGAGTTTTGGGACAGATGAACCTCAACAGAGGCCTGCTGTGGTAACCCAGGTCATTGCCCACCTCACATGGCTTTGGTCTCATTCTGTGATCTCCCTGCTGGTTGATCCTTCCTGAGTTTCCTCACATAGCCAGTCCTGAATGCTTTACCTTACACAGCACCAAAACAAGAGAAAACAATATGAATACAGCCAACCTCTTCTTGCTAGAACAACATTACCTTTGTAGCAGCAAAAGACAACCCACGGAACAGAGGAAACTATCAGCAAGTTGGATCTGATGAGAGGCCTACACTGTGTGTGTGTGTGTGTGTGTGTGTGTGTGTGTGTGTGTGTGTGTGTATTCAAAAATAGTATTTCTGCTATTTAGAGAGCCCAATAAAAGTTAAGGAAAATACATGAATAGGCATTTCTATTAAGACACACAGTGTCCCATGGGCATACAAGAATGCACAATGTTATCAGTCATTAGAGACTTGTGAATCAAAACCACAATGCAATCACTTCACACCCAGTAGGATATCTATAATGAGAAAAGAAAAGACAAGTGTTGGCGGGGTGGTAGAGAAATCAGCTGCCATGCACTGCTGGTGAGAATCAAATGCTACACCTCTGTGAAATCAGTTGGTTAGTGCCTAAGAAACACAGAATTTCCATCTGACCCAGTACTTTCACATGGTACATACAGAAGAGATGCGAATGCACATCTCCACAGAAAGCTTTTTCCCGAGTGTCCATTATGTGTTAATAACCCAAAGGTGGATCCAAGCCAACTATCTATCCACTGATGCCTATATAATTAGAATGGAATACGTGTGACACATTGTGTTCTGTGGTACATAATGGCATATTACCCAGGAAATGAAGTGCTGTGTTACATTCTGTTGGTCCTTGAGAACACGCTAAAGTGGAGTTATCTAGCTACTAAAGATTATACGTTGTATGATTCTACTTACATGAGAGAAAAAGGCACATTTATAGAGTCAGAAGATTACATTAGGGGTTGTCCAGCCTGGGAACGAGGATAGCCAGTGACTGAAGATCACAAGGAGTCTTCAGAGTGACAGAAATGCTCTCACATTAGATTGTTCTCAAAGTTACATCATTCTGAGATTATGATAAAACCCACTGAATTATCCATATTAATAAATTATCTGCTTAAGTGCAGTATATCATAATGAAGCTGATTAATGAATAAAAGGAATCTTTGAACTCAGACTCCCACATTCCAAGGAAGTACTTGTCCATCTTATGTGTCTGTCCCTGTGTGTGTGTGTGTGTGTGTGTGTGTGTGTAGATGACAAATGCTGTTTTCCTTTAACCTTGACTTGAAGGGCAGTTAGTATTAAAATGAGACATGCATGTGAATCATTCAATACAGTGCTTGGCATACTGGACAGATCAGTTGCAATGGCTACATCTATGTAGCTCTGCCCTGGAAAGAATTATAAGTACAAAGTAAAGCTAAAAAAAAAAAAATGGAGAAGAATACTGCCTTAAAAAAAACCCCGAGAGAAATGCAAGGATGAAAACAGTGAGTTCCAGTCTGTCATTTAAAGTAGGGAGCTAGGTATTTAATTTCTTATATGGGATGCTGTGCTGCTTAATTTTTGTCAAGTTGACACAAACTAAAGTCATCTAGAAAGGGGAAATCTCAGCTAAGAAGACGCTTCCATCGTGACATGTAGGCAAGTCTATAGGACAGCCTCCTGATTACTGATTGATGGGAGGACCTAGGCCACTGTAAGCAGTGACATGTAGATTAAAAAAACAAACAAGCAGACAAACTGAGTGAAGCCTGGGAACAGATCAGTAAGCCATGTTTCTCCATAGCCTCTGTTCCAGTTTCTGCCTCTCAGGTCCTGCCTTGAATTCCTTCCTTGGCTTTCCTGTCATGGTGGACTATAAGCGGTAACCTGAAAAATCCCTTTCCTCCCTGAGCTGTTTATGGCTGTAGTGTTTATTACAGCAAAAGAAAGCAATAGGTACTTTTTATCTTAAACCCATAGATGTGAAATTCTTCTCATGTACATCTGGAGACAGCCTCGTCCATCTCTTGGTAGTGATGTGTAACCTCCATTCTCTGCTGGTATGAAGGTTTCGCAATTTCTATCTAGTTTTATTACCATTAGCCTTTACCCTTTGTTCCTGTGATGTGAGACAGAAGCCAGCAACAAAATATTTAAGGGCAGAGCAAGACCAGAGCTAGCTTGTGAGCAGCTCTCCTCTACCTCTCAGATTCCAGATTCTGTCTGTCTGTCATTCCATATTCTGTCTGTTTGTCATGTGGAAGGCACTGCCCATACACTGGGGTGAAAGCTAACGACTGGGTGTTTAAAACACATCTCTGTCTGAGAGGCAATTACAAAACCATATATACTGTCATCACAAGTTTTTACAATCAAAATACATGCTACAAAATGTTATATATCTATTTGTCATATACTAAAATATAAGCACGTACAAGTTTGATGAAAATTATGTTTTTAATTATGCACATAGTACTCCATCATTCAGAGACAAAAAGTCTGTGTGGATCAAGTAAAATTCATTGAAATTTTGAAGTTCCATCACAGATAACCACTAATAGCATCTATCCTTCCAAATTTTATTTATTTGTTCTTGAAATATATGGCTCCTTCTAATTATGCTCTTCTGTCTGAGCATTTATTTTAAAAATCCCTGTGAACTAATAAATGAAATATACAGTTCAAAACTTTTTCCAGGTAATTTTAGAACCACAAAAAAATTGGCAAAAATATTTTCTTGTTATATATGCTCCCACATCTCTAACCCAGATCTTCCTTGGGCCCATCAGGTTTGGGCACAGGCCCTTGTCCTTAATTTTCAGGTGCTATATCAAGCCATTTTGTCTACCTTAAATAAACTTCTAGACCTTTAACCTCCTACTCACAGTATATAATAGCAGTTAAGGTTCTACCCTGCTTTAAACCCTTCCCTTTAAACTTTATGTTTTAGGGCTGGGAGTCTGTGGTAGAGTGCTTGCCTAATTTATATGAGGTCATGGCTTTTCTCCTAAGTACTTCAAAAAATACTTAGGTTTTGTGATACAAAACCCATTCTTGGGTCAGTTTCTTATTATTTTATGAAGAAAAGTTATTTCAAATTTGGCTGATTGCTTCTGGGTTAGAGATGGGGGCATGTTGTTCAATTCTGTTATCAGCTCTAGGGCCTTATCTGGAACAGACCCGTGCAGGCCCTTGGAATGCGTCCTCAGTCTCTGCTGCGCCTTCGTATGTGCATAGATCATGTTGATTTAGAGGACCTTGTTTCTTTGGTACCCTATATCCCTCTGGCTCCTTTTCTGCATGGTTCCCTAATCCCTGAAGGAGGGATTGGATGGGTACATCCCATTTAGGGCTGAGTGTTCCCTGGTCTTTCACTCTCATATAATGTCTGCTTGTGGGTCTGTGTACTTGCTCCCATAAGCTGTAGGATGAAGCCTCTCTGAAGATGGCTGAGTGAGAAGCTGATCTCTAAGAATAATGTGACGTCATTAGGAGTCATCTTATTGCTACGTTTGTTGTTTTTACCCTGAGTCTCCAGGCAATCTAGTCTCAGGTCAGCCAAGCAGTGTTAAGTGTTGAGTTCCATCTCACGGAGAGGGCCTTGAGACACATCAGATGTTGGTTTGTTACTCCGACAAGCTTTGTGCTGCCATTGCCTTAGGGTATCTTGCAGGCAGGGCCACCTTTTAGATCAATGGATTTGCAGCTGGGCTGATATTTATCCTTCTCTTTTGGTAGCAGGCAAAGTACCTTTACCTTCCTGAACCAAAGACTCTACAACAGCAGTTCCCAACATGTGGGTCATGATCTCTTTGAGAGTCAAATGACCTTTTCACAGGGGTCACCTAGGACCATTAGAAAACACAGATACTTCCTTTAGACAGGAGCAATTCTGGGTTAAAATTTTGGAAATGGGAGCAGAGACTAAAGGAAAGGCCAACAAGAGACTGCCCAACCTAGGCATCCATCCCACATACAAACACCAAACCCAGACACTATTGTGGATGCCAAGAAGTGTTTGCTGACAGGAGCCTGATAGAGCTGTCTCCTGAGAGGCTCTCCCAGATCCTGACCAAGAGAGATTTGGAGGCTCAAAGCCAACCATGGGACTGAGCATAGGGACCCCAGTGGAGGAGTTGGGGGAAGGACTGAAGGAGCTGAAGGGGCCTTATCTGGCATTGATGGGAGGGTAGGCCCTTGGTCCTGTGAAGGCTTGATACCCTAGTGTAGAAAAATGCTGGGGTGGTGAGGCAGGAGTGGGTAGGTGGGCGGGGAAGCACCCTCATAGAAGCAGGGTAAGGGAGAATGGGATAGGGGGTTTGCAGAGGGGGTACCGGGAAAGAGGATAACATTTGAAATGTAAATAAATAAAACATCCAATTAAAAAAATAAAAAAAAACAAAGATATTTACATTATGATTCATAATAGTAGCAAAATTACAGTTATGAAATAACAACAATTCTTTTATGGTTGCAGGAGTCACTACAGCACAAGGAACTGAATTAAAGGGTCACAATGTTAGGATGGTTGAAAACCACTGCTGTAAACCTAACCTTTGTGGTCCCATGGATTATAGCTTGTTTACCATTGACTTAACAGCTTATATGCATTTATAAGTGAATGCATACCATACTTGTCTTTTTGGATCTGGGTTACTCCACCCCCCAAGGTGATTTTCTCAAGTTCCATCCATTTACCTCTGAATTTCATAATTTCATTTTTTTGTGTAAGTGTACCAAAAGGACACCTAGAGTGTTTTCAATTTCTGGCTATAATGAATAGAATAACAATAAGCATGGTTGAGCATCTCTGAATGTTTTGTTTTTAAAGATAAGTTAAAAATTTTGACATTAACTTATATATGCAGGGAGAGGAAAAATCTGTTTTCTCCAATAGAGTAAAACTTGGTATAGAGTAACACTGGGTATATCAAGCCCTCCAGGACAGACCTTATGTTCAGGAGTAGCTAACCAACAGATAACGACTCCACCACAGCTTTTTTTTGCTTTGCTTTGTGTGTGTGTGTGTGTGTGTGTGTGTGTGTGTGTGTGTGTTCTTTTTGGATGTGGTTTTATTCTTTTTTTGGTTTGGGGATGTTATTATATTTGGCTTTGCTTGTTTTTAGGGAATGATTTTAAAGTTAGATAGTAGTAATCTAAGATCTAGGAAAAGGATCTAAAAGAATTTGAGAGAGAGGAAATATGATAAAAATATATTTAAAGTTAAAATTGTTTTAACTACTACTACTACTACTACTACTAATAATAATAATAACAACAACAACAACAACAATGTAAAAAGAAAAATGACATTAGGTTAGTCCCTACCTAGGACAGGCAGTCTCACTCCATCCCTACTGATGTAACAAATACTATAGACTGAGTGAGCTATAAGAAATGGACTTTTCTTTCTCACAGTTAGGGAAGAAAAACCAAGAGTAAGGTAGCAGTGATTATGTGAGTAGAAAAGGCTCTCTGCTCCAGGGAGGGTGCCTTGCTGTATCCTCACATGGTGAGAAGCAGAAAAGATGGCCACTGTGACCCTGTCTGGAGGGGTGGAAGAGGGGGTCATCCTTGAGACATGTCTCTTATGAGAGCATTTATTCACTTCATGAAGGGGAGGACCATCTCTTCATAGCTCATCCTGGGATTTAAATTTGACCCACTGACTTTGAAACTCATATGCACTATCAAGGCAGGAGCAAGGTAGCATTCAGGCAGGCATGGTACAAGAGGAGCTGAGAGCTCTACATCTTCATCTGAGGGCTGCTAGAAGAAGACTGACTTCCAAGCAGCTAAGAGGAGCGTATTAAAGCTCACACTCACAATGACACACTGAATCTAACAAGACCCTACCTACTCCAACAAGGACACACCTCCTAATAGTGTCACTCCCTGGGCTAAACATAGACAAACCATTATACTTGCCTTTCCTCTTAGAAGGAATAAATAGAATACTTTTTTGTGTACTTCAAGATCACACTAGAACTACGTGTCTTCAGTTGGACCCCTCTACCCAAGGACACATGTTGCCTTAGACTAATGAGACTTCCAAAGTGGTTGCTGCTTTACATGTTCTGACAAAGGAAGTGTCTTAGTTAGGGCTTCTATTGCTGTGATAAAACACATGGCCCAAAGCAACTTGGATTTGTTTTATTTTACACCTTGTAAGTCCATCACCGAGGGACACCAGGCTGGGAACTCAGGGAAGGACCCTGGATACCGGAACTGATTCAGAGTACCTGGGGGAGTGCTTCTTGTTTCTTGTGGCTTGTGGCTTGCTCAGTCAATTTTCTTATAGAAACCAAGACCACGAAGTGTTCCCACACTCAATGGGCTGGACCCTCTACCATCAATACCTACGTGACCAGGTATGGGGTAGGGGTGGGGGGGGGTGGAGAGAAACAGGAGAGAAGCCCTGAGGGGCAGCAGAATGAATGGAAATAATCAACCTCAAGGGGTGGGAGTGGGGGGGACCCTCTAGAAAGTACCAGAGAATTGGGAGGTGAAAGACCCTTAGGACTCAAGGGAAAGACCTTAGATGAAATGCCCAATAGTGGGAAGAGGGAACTTGTAGAATCCACATCCAATAGAAAATTAAAGGCATAGAGTGAAAAGGATGAGGTTGCCATGCCACAGTCAAAAACTCTAACCCAGAATTGTTCCTGTCTAAAAGAACTGCAGGGACAAAAATGGAGAAGAAACTGAGGGAAAGGAGATCAAGAGACCAGCCCAACTTGGGATCATCTCAAGAGGAGGCTCTAAGGCCTGACACTATTACTGATGCTATGGTGTGCTTACAGACAGGAGCCTAGCAATGGCTGTCCTCTGAGAAGCCTAACAAGCAGCTGTCTGAGGCAGAGACAAATACTTACACCCAACCATTGGACTGGAGTTGGGGACCACTGTGGTTGAATTAGGAAAAGGCTGGAAGAAGCTAAGGAGGAGGACAACCCCATAGGAAGACCAGCAGTTTCAACTAACCAGAACCTCTGAGATCTCTCAGACACTAAGCCACCAACCAGGCAGCATACAACAGCTGATATGAGGTCTCCAACACATATATAGCAGAGGACTGCTGGGTCTGACCTCAGTGGGAGAAGATGCATG